>RWGZ01001381.1:1098134-1110977 GCA_009725065.1 Utricularia reniformis | reverse complement strand
TAAGCAGAAAGCAAGTAAGTATAAAACAAACTGTTTCTAATTAAATGATGGACCGACCCTGGAGTCGAATGATTTAGGACGAGTCTGGACTCATGACCGAAGTTTCTTATCCCCAAGGCTCCCAAGTTGCAGTCCCAAGGATGAGTCACGATTCTCCCAAAACTCACTACGAACTAAGACATCCCCTTCAACGGCATTCATTCTTGGGAAACAGCCCTTGTACTTATGAAATTCGCTACAAAAGAAGGAATGGGAGTCAACATATCGAAATACAAGTTCAGACCTAACGTGGGACATATGCAGAACCAAAGCTCGGCCAATATAACCTACGGGACTTCAGTAGAACCAAGGTTTGTCCACAGCTAGTTACGAGACTCATAATGAACCCAGGCCGCGCCTTTCCGATTCAACTGTGACCCCAAGGACGGAATAAGAGTGATCCACACACAATGTGAAACGACCAATCAAGTTAAAGCCAGTCAGAGTTAACCAAGTGTAAAATTGGGGACTGATGAGTTAGTACTCTATAACCAGCCCCGATCTTACACTTAGTGGTTGAACACACTCCTTAATACCAAACACACTTGTTTATTTTAAAGATCACTTATAATAACTTTATTCTGACTTTAAAAAGAAGGAATGGAGAGGAAAGAAAAATTTTATTAGGAATAAGGAATGAAGCAGGGATAAAAATACAATCAAAATCTAACTATCCTGCCCAACTTCCTTATCCTCCACTCTCTGCTCCTACAGTTCGATCTTGGCCGCAAGCTGCCTCAGCTCTTCCTCTTGATCGGCCACCTTCTGGTTGACCGCTCTCTCCATTTCTTCGAAGAGGTAAAAGAAGGGGTCGTCCTCTAGAACATGTTCTTCCAAGGATGGAATTACTTGAAAGTTTCCATCCTTCTCCAGAGGTTCGATCGTCTTCCACCTTTCATCCACACGGGAAAGCCCGATTTTCTTAGTAACCTGATCCCGCATGTTATCCAGGTACTTAGCAATATACATCCCATGTATGCTATCCGCCAAAGCGAATAACAAATGAGACCGAGCAAATCCCAGGACCGCTTCCCGCACCGAGATTTCAGCCAAAGTGCGGGTTCTAGCTAGCTCCTCCTCCAAGCTCGCTTTTTCCTCCTGGGCCCGAAGAAGATGATCGTTGAGCTTGTCCCTCTTCTCATGGGCCCGAGCTTAGACTTGGTTAACTTCATCCTCTTTGGCCCGCAGCTTGGCTTCCAGTTCAGAAACTTGATCCTGAGTTGTTTTTCCTTTCTTATCCAACTCAGAAACCTGATCTGTTAAGAGCGAGATTTCCATCCCAGCTCTTAACAGTTCACTGTCCAATTGGTCCCTGTCCCGGTCCTCTCGTAGCGCAACCAATTCACCATGTTTTATTTCAACTAGCCTTTTTGCAAGGTCAAGTTAATCTTGAACTTGTTGGGACACAACCTGGCCACCCTGGTTCTTTTCCACGGTGATCGCAGTTTTGAATCCTTTCCTCAGCATCTGCATAAGACATTAAGGTCAGAACATAAATCTTCGAGCCTTAATATCAAGGGAACTTACCTTAGTTGTGAGGTCGAAGAAACCCTCGATCATTTCTTCCCCAGACATGTCTGACTGGACATTATCTGGGTTTTGCTCCCTGTAAAGGCGGAAATCTTCAATGAAGGCACTCATCCAGGAGGCCAACTTCTTCACTTTCTTGAATCTGCCCAGCAAACCCAAGGCAAACCCCAGTCGGAGTTGGTCTTAGGGCCCGAGGCAGGATCCTTCAAAAACATCCCCTTAGTAGGGACCGAAGCATTCCCTCCTTTCTTCAGCCTTTTAAAAACCCTTGGGGTGGCTGCTTCGATCGCTCTCTTCCCTTTGCCCAAGGGAATCGGCGGCAGGGAGACGTTCGCATTAAGGTTGGGGTCGGGCAATGGATTTCCATAAGTACAGCTGCTACGATTGGGTGTAACGGAAAACGTAACCCGCACTTCATAGATTCGTAACTCACAGGAATAGCAGTAGCCGGAACGTTCATTTCCACTGGAAGGAAGCAGGGAATATCTTCCCGCCCCTTCCATATGGAGTAATGAGCCGGAATCGAAAACCTAGACCTAAATTCTTCGATATCCAACTCAGACATGGTTGGGTATCTCATTTTACGAGGAGCCATGGTTAGTACCTTGATAAAAATCGGTAGGAATGAGTTTAAACGTAGGCAAGAACGAAGACGCAGAAAGCTTGATTTGGGTGATTTTTTCCTTCGCGAAATGATGATGAGAAGGAACAGTATCCGAAACCCTGATTTAAATAGTAATTTCCTGACCAATAGTAAGCTGCCACGTAGGACTATCGTAGGCGGTTGCAGTCTGTACGCACTCATCACGCCTATTGTGTAACGAGAATTAAACAAGGTCACGATAAAGAATAAGTACCCGTTGCCTAGGATGGACGACTTGTTTGATCAGTTACAAGGTGCGAAGGTGTTCTCAAAATTAGACTTGAGGTCAGGGTACCATCAAGTCCGAGTAAGAGAAGGAGACATACCGAAGACAGCCATTCGAACAAGGTACGGCCATTACGAATGCACGGTGGTACCGTTTGGATTAACTAATGCCCCAGCAATATTCATGGAATTGATGAATCGGGTGTTTCGTCAATACCTAGACAAGTTTGTGGTGGTGTTCATTGACGACATCCTAGTTTACTCTTGCAACCAGGAAGAACACGAGCAACATTTGAGAATAGTGTTACAGACTCTCAGACAAGAGAAGTTATATGCCAAATACAGCAAGTGTGAATTCTGGATGGACAGCATAGCTTTCCTAGGCCACGTCATATCAGCAGGGGGGGTGACAGTAGACCCAACAAAGATAGAAACAGTTACGAATTGGCCAAGGCCGACAAATGCTCGGGAAGTAAGGAGTTTCTTAGGTTTAGCCGGGTACTACCGGAAATTCATCGAAGGGTTCGCAAGGATTGCTAAACCGTTGACAAATTTGACCCGAAAGGAAACGAGGTATACGTGGGATGAGAAATGCGAAGANAAGGGCATGCCTGATGAAGGGAACGATAAGTTCCAAAGAGGAAAAGATACGTACGAAGAGGGCAGAACGGATCCGGGTGGAAAAAGGGGTAGCGCCTAAGTACCCACCCGGGGAAGGGAAGCATATGGCCCGTCGAGTCATCCAACAGCTAACGGTTGGCTTGGGCGGGACATGCACCGAGCATGTTAATCTCGGCAACAGTAAAGTTAATGAATGATGAAAATGATAAGGGTAAAAGAAGAGGGAAATAAGAAAACGGTTAAGTGGAATGATTCACGCGTGCGTGTACGGTGTAACTAAGAAGTGAAAAGATAATGCGTAGTGTGTGTGAAGTTTCCTTTAATAGATTGTGACCGCTTTACAGATTTTGTAGGTGACGCATACGAGATATGATAGGGATCGGGGAAGGAGGTCGTCGGTTGTCCGGTGATAGAGTCCGGTCCCTTTGGAGAATACTCTAAATTATGTTGTCGTACTTTCATGTTTCAAACTATGTTTTAAATTTGTATTCGAATGTTTTCGTTTTAATTATCATGTTTTAACAAAAGAACTAGGCCCAAATTAGGGTTGTTACATATTGAATAGTAGAATATGGAAAGGCGCAGGTCTGAATATTAATATTTAAAAGTGACACCAAAATGAATGTTATGGTATTTTTAATTCAAACCCACATCTTAAATTGATTTAATGAAGGATCGGTCCTCTGGACGCTCATTACGAGCAGGCTCGGTCCTATATTCTCCCGAATGTATATAACATTGCGTGGTCGGCATTGCGTCACCTATGCGATGGCAACCAAGCCCGAGGGGTTAGTGATGAGAATCCTATGACCAGGTACCCTGCGATGGGTAAGGTCCAATAACAATTGGGTCTACCCAAGTAATGAAAAGCGAACTCGGGCGGCCCAAAATCCCATGTTTAGCATATTTGAGATAAATCGGCCCGATGTTCCGTAATGAGACCGAAGATGAACTTGGCAAAATAGAAGGGCGTTTAACTGGTGGCCCCATGGTTCGGTCCAAACGGTTACAGCCCACGCGTTTCACGCTCGGGCCTCCACACACGTTTACCACGCTTCGGGCCAGATCACGCAGGCCACACTTCGGTCCCGGCTACGTTTTACATCGTGCGACAACAACTTTCAACAAACTTGTCAAAGGCAGTTACAGGGCGTGGATTACACACGCCTTCAGCTCTATAAATGCAGAGCTTGACGACTGAATTTGCAAGACCTTTTGGACGCATAAGAACAGACTGTTACTCTGCCGGAGTTCTTATCGCTTTCTTATACCTCATCATCTTCATAAACCTCTATTGTATTTTGTAATGAACTGCTTGATTAGTGAATCGAATAAGAGCTTTTCCTGCTCTTAGTCAAGTGGTTTTTTCCCCACTTCTCGGGGTTTTCCACTCTAAATTGTCTTGCACATTTCTTCGTTTGCTTTATTTAATCGTTTCCCTACCAAAAATAAATTAAAACCGACTTCGTTTATTGACGAACCGGACGACTGTTGATACCCCTAAAAAGGGACCATAACAAATAGAAACTAATTTCACTTCTAGATTTGGTTCGAGTTCAATATATAACATTATAATACGATTAGATTGAGAACCTCAAATCAACGTTTTTTGTACCGATCTTGAATTCTTTTCGAGACCAGACCGGTATGACTGATCGTATACCGTTCTGTACAAAAAAATATTTTTAAATAATAATTAAAAAATTATTTTTTCCGGTTGTATCCGGAAAACCCAATACCGATCAAAATATCGGTTTCGCTCGATTTTTTGTAGTATCGATTGGTATATCGGGTGATGTGAAAACATGATATCGAATTAGTTAAAAAAGACTTGTTGTTTGATTCCTTAGAAATTCGTGTTTGATTAAAAAAATGGAGATCAAATTCAAACATCATCACATTAATTTAAAAACTTACGAATTGCTTCAATCATTTACGGCCTCATCTAGACATATTAAATTCATGCCGACTAATTTTGAGATTTAGAAATTAGCTACAAATATGATTTGTTAAGATTTGACTTAATTATAACCTTCATTTTCAGGTACCTGGATTAATTGAGTTAGAATAATATAATGTGAGTTATTTTAATCAAAACAAATTATAACTAGGTTCTTTGTAGGTGTCTTTTTGCCCCAACAAACGCAGTCACCAACCTTTCTCGTGTAGTTTATTCGAAACTAGGCTACAACCCCAGGTTTAAAGCAGTGAAACTTTTATTTCTTTGGGTTTATTTCCCCTTTAAATTTTCTAAAACGGTCGGTTTTGCATTCTCGTGGGTTAATTGCGTGACAATTGGTTTTTCTATTAACGCAACCCCGTTTAATACCTGTTAACTGTTGCCCACTTCCATTGCTGTTTTCATTGGTTTGTATCGAAGTGAGATTTAGATTTGTAACTTCATCTGGGAGTTTGGTCCTCATAGAGATATATGATCCCTGAGGTTTCTTCTGTTTTTCCTCTGTTTGATCTTCATTGGTAGATTTTGTTTAATTGAGTTTGCTGCAATCTTTTAATGTATCTTCGTTATTTTTGTTGACTGATTATTTTCTTGGTGCTTCGGTTGCTTTTTCCTTCCTTTCCAAATATTATTGATGCTTATGCACCCTTATTCCTTTCATTTATCTGGGATTATTTCGCGTTGTGGTGTTTTTCAAGTTAAAATAGATGTTTCCGCTTATACTTATATGCACTGTTAAGGCGTTTTTACTGAAACTACGAGTTTCTTTTATATGGATCTTGTGATTTAATTTAATCTGCTTATTCATGATTTTGGTTGCTAGATCGTTCCATTTTTTTTGTTTTCTTGATCAAAATTTGTTTTGGGGATTTCTGTGGTAGGAGATCCATGCACTGGTGTTTAGTTTTGTTATTAGGACATTTTTTTCTATATCTTGATTCATAATGCGATATCTTGATTGGTTTCTTTTCAGAATGGCGATCCCTGTTTCTCAAAGCATGATTGGAAGTCTCCCATCTTAAATATTTTTTAGTAATTCTTACGTTAATACCGAGAATGGAGTTGCTTCATTCAGATTTAATGTGAAGGATATAAGTTTCTGTATCTCTCCATTGAGAACAGGAACTTGTAGCTATGTAAAAAAAAGTTTTTGTACTATCGTTGTCTCATCATCACAAAGTGCCGTCTCAGGCCCAGTTGCATCTCGATCAAGCAGTGCAGATGATGGATCCAAGAAGAAGTCAAGTAATTCTGTTGGAGTTTTATGATTTTTGGTGTTATAACATGAAGATTATAATGGTGCTTGTTTACTTATGCTTGAAATAATATTTTGAAACTTGCAGATGAAGCTGCATTGATTCTTATAAGGCACGGAGAATCCATGTGGAATGAGAAAAACCTGTTCACGGGTTGTGTCGATGTGCCATTGACCAGGAAGGGAGTGGATGAGGCTGTAGAAGCCGGTAAAAGAATCCGTGACATCCCCGTTGACATGATCTATGCATCTTCTTTAATTCGTGCTCAGATGACTGCTATGATTGCCATGACCGATCATCGTCGTAAGAAGGTTAGATTTCATAAAAAAACAGTAGTAAGTAGAGAATCTGCATCTGAAACTGCATTTTGTTCGATAATCTGAATTTCAAGAGAAAAGATGTCGATTTGAGATGGATGCATTCAAAAATGTTTCTACAGATCCCTATTGTTGTTCATAATGAGACCAAGCAAGCAAGGGAATGGAGCGGAATTTTCAGTGAAGAGACTCAAACGCATTGCATTCCAGTCGTTAATTCATGGCAACTTAACGAGAGAATGTGAGTTCCCGGAATGTTCTAATCTATTTACCAGCATCCCACTTTAGCTTTAGCCATTTGACTCTCTGTTTATTATGCAGGTATGGGGAATTGCAGGGGCTTAACAAACAAGAAACTGCTGAAAGATATGGGAAAGAGCAGGTTCATGAATGGAGACGCAGCTACAATGTACCTCCCCCGAATGGAGAGTGCTTAGAGATGTGCGCAGAACGAGCTGTGGCATACTTCAAACAAGAAGTATCATTTATCCATACCTTGTTTATTACTCTTTCATTGTTCAATGTAAATAAAACTTGCTATTATGAAAAACAGATCGAACCGAAGCTTCTTTCTGGGAAAAATGTGATGATAGCATAGCAGCACACGGGACCTCACTGAGGTCCCCATCATCATGTATCTTGACAAGCTGACTTCTCAGGAGGTTATGTCGATCCCCTTCCCGGTTTCAGATAGTTGTAATTGTAAATCCTTATAGGTTATAAACCTGGAACTTTCAACTGGGATACCAATGCTATACATTTCAAAAGAAGGACAATTCATTCGCTGCGGTAGCCCCATAGCCCCAACCGAAGCCGGGGTTTATGCTCATACTAACGTAAACCAATTCAATCCCACTTCATTCTGTATTCTCAAGTATTGATATAAGCTAGAAAATCACACCCTTTTCAATAAATTCAAACTCTGTCCAAATACCAGAATATGAGAGCAAGATGATTTTTTTTTCTCTTTAAGCTTTAGTAGTTTGTGGGATCTTTTGAAAAAGCTGTTTATTCTTTGTATGTTGTAATATATCTGAAATTTCGTTGTTATTTAATGCAGAGGGGGGGAAATTTTGTGAAAACCCGTGTAAGAAAAAGAAATCATATCATTTCAAATTAACACTGAATTTGCATATTTTAAAAAATGGCACTGACAAGTTTCTTTTCATTTTTTTAATAGGGATGGACACTTAAAAATACATTTTTTTTATTTTGTAAATCTGTTTCTAATTAACTAGAAACCCTGCTGTAAATTTTAAATAAGTTATATATGATAGTTTTCCTAAAATATTTAAATCTTAATATAATTAGAAACATTATATTATATTATTTTTTTAGAAAACTTAATTACAAAAATATAACTTTCTATCTTAATATATACTTAAGCTCACATGTTTTCAAAAAAATTGAATTTAGAATTACGTTAAATTAAACAATTAGCATATTTTGTTTTTTAAAATCAATGAAATCCATCTTTTTCGTTTGATTTAGTATTTCAATATCGTTTTTCTTATAATGTTATTAGTATGATTTATGTAACTAATAATAATAATAACTGAAAATAACGCATTTTTAATAAATAACAACATTTTAAAATTTGGATATGATGGCCATTTGATAGAGCACTTGGTGAATACAACCAATATAATTAAAAATGAGTAGATTGATATTTGAAATAAAAATGAGAGAATAGACGAATCACTCAAAACTTGTTAACCGATACGTAGACTCTTAATCTTTTTTATTGTTTCAATAAATTTTTTTGTTGTAAGTATTGGTATACATATATTCAAATTATTTGATCGACAATAAAAAATATTTTTTAACTATTCGATCTTTGACTAAATCTCTAAATCTAGAGAATTTTATGAAATAAATCAAGTAAAATATAAATCAACTGACATATTTAAATTTTATAATAAACCAAATACTTAATGTTATAGAATTAAAACATTTTATTGATTAAAATTTGAAAATTAGGAGTATTAGTAATTGCAATTAAAATAGATTTTATCTAAAACAATCTTTTATTTATAGAAAACAACGTTAATTAAAATAATTGAATAATTTTAGGTTTTTAATTATAATAAAATAAAACATAATCATTTCAATGGTCACATAAATGCTATATATGTGAAATGGAATTTAGTCACTGTTATATTTTTTATTTTTAAAAATTAAGTGATATTTATTTATTAATCTTTTCTAACACTGTCATCAGATTTAAAAAACTCGGAGAGGCGGCTCAATAAAGGCAGAAGTTGGATGATATGTTGTAATGATGAGTTTACTGGAAAAAATAGTTGATTAAACTGCGACGTCATTAAAGTAATATTTTGTATTATGGATGACAATGTTCAGGGAACCAGCCACCTGCTACACCAAATCACACATTAAAATAATTTATTTATTTTAGTGTATTGTATTTTAAGATATGGTGAATCAGTTTTAGATTGTTCAGATTATGTTAAGTTGAAATTAAATAATTTTAAAAATTATTGTCTGTTATTAATCTATTAGGTAAATTTAATTAGATATTAGTAATCTTTTAAATTTCCGGTATACCAGAAATTTCTGGCGTACCGGTTTTGACTAATATTTTGGCAAAATATCGGTCGGTATAGGTTTTTACGGCTCGGGTTTTTGCATGTTGGATCGGGTTTTTGCGGGTTTGGTCCGGTTTTGTTTAAAAAAAATAATATATGATTTTTTTATAATTTATTTTAATATTCCGGTACGGATCTTGTATATATCCGGTATACTCGATATATATTCGGTATAACAATCCAATGAGCTTGTCCGATATACCGACCGGTACCGGTTTTTAAAACATTGGATATTAGAGACACAATGGTATGTTTGGAACATCGTTTCATAACAACGGTTAGGTAAGATGACTGCACCGTGTTGTGAGGTAAACTAACCGTGATTTTTAAAAACTATTTTTGAAACAGCGGTGCAGTGATCGTGATTTCATAAAATGCATGTTTCGCCCTTACTTTTAATTAATTGTGTATCACTTACGAATTATATTTTTAATTTAATTATGATAAACTTGTTATTTAAGAAATTTATAGAACAAAATAAGTTGTTGATCAAAAGTATCAAAAAACAAACATTGACAAAAGTGAATCATCTAGATCGACGACTTTCTCCCATTCCAACTAGTGCAATGCGATCACGTATTTCATTCTTAACTCGAATCATGTAGTTATCGTGTATGAGTTCAACATCTACATGTGGTGGATCAACGTGAAATTGTGTTTCCCTATTCCGATCGTGTTCTATCTCTAAAAAGTCTGGATCTTCTTTGTCCACATTTCGAATGAAATTATGAATGGCCATTGTTGCCGGAACGAGCGCTACCTGAGTCAGAATGCTTGTGCCTCGTCTTATATTCGCAACTCCGAAAAATTTATTATAGTGCGCTCCACTATAGATCGTAAGTTCGAGTGTCGGTGATTGAATAGTTCATCATTGTTCATGTACCTCTTATCATTGAATTGGGCTAGATGGTACCGCATTCTTCGATAAGGTGCTAAAAATCCAGTCATGTTTGGATATCTATAGTCGACAAAATAATATTTTCATGTGTCAAACATCCAAGTTATATTAGTAACTTAAATATATAAAATATTCGTAATCAAAAACACCTTTCGGGGGTACAGGGAAGTTTCGACGTGTGTTAGCTAATGCTTCTCATAGCATTCTTGAATTATGTTGAAATCCTTCGGCACCTGCTAAACAATACGTAATGTTGTACTAAAAGACACAAATTACCATTATATTTTGCAATGGCTTTTCGTCACATCATATCCAAGGCCTCCGCTTATCTGTTGACACATGGGCTTTGATGTGAGTCCCATCGATGCATCCAATACAGTCCTATAAAATACAAAATAAAATAATATCGACAAGAATTTTAAACAATTGTTATGAAAATGTTACTTTGAAAAACGGCCAATGTCGAGTCTCAGGTCCCACACCTGGCATCGTCTCTATTGGATCACTAAATTGTCTTATCCAATCGTTTGACATTTCAACACATGCGTGAAGTGTGGCTTCGAACGAACGTTGGATTATATAAGTTGATCGTTGCATATATGTCTTCACTGGGCATCTTCTTGGCACCCCGACACCAACAATAAGCATGAAAGTCGACAATTATTCATGCAACGAGCATGTCCCCATCGCTTGGAAGCCATAGCAATCACTTAGTAAAATACTTAATAAATAATTCTAAAACCTAATTTCATAAGGGTATAAAGATCATTACACAATCACGTTCTGCCCACCATTGCTTCAAACGTACTGCCGTTTGACTGCAGTTTTCAACGTTGAGGTGAACGTAGTTGTACATCATGTTTGGTAAAAATGACAAAAAGTGCAGCACGTTCACCGTACCAGACGGTAAAACCCATAACAAAACAACACCAATATCAACCCATAATGTTTGTAGATTGGACATGGGTCAAGCAATGCTCGAACTGTTGTCAAATCCTATTACAACTATTATCAATTTAAGAAAATTAATAATCAAGATTATGAAAAATGGTTCCATGTGGAGTTTGGACCGTTAAAAAATGTCACCTTCTATTTTATAAAACATTAATTTTATTAAAAAACATTACGATTCATGTTTCTTTTATAAATTTTTAAATCTAGAAAGTATTCTTTATTATTAATTGTTTTTGTTTGATCACGGACTTATAAACATTATAATCTCAAACACAATAAATGTCTCATAGTAATATTTCGATGGATCTCAATTTTTAAAACATTGTGAAAAACAAATAAAAATACATTTTACTTTGAAAAAAATGATTCAATCTAGCAATCGTAGTTTTGAAAAACACTGGGATCAAACATGCATTGCAATTGCAACCAAGTACGAATAGTTGGGTCAAGCTCATGATCCATATCGGTCGATCCAAAGCAAGTTGTAAAATTTTAACAATAGTCTTATCCGAATCTAATCGATCTATGGATCTAAAACCATATCATTTGGAATGAAATGTATTTTTATGGGGAGTCATTTTGAAGCATATAAGTCACGTGGTGATAAAAAGTAAGGCACCATGCTTGACCAAAATTGAGTTAGGTTTTTTATGCTTCTTTTAAAAGCTATTCCTTTTTAAGTCCTAAACCAATTGTTGACATATTTGCCTTTCTTCACAACCCTTTGAAAAATCACACACGCCACATCGCTTGACTTCTTATTCTCAAGCCCCTAACATTATACCTTTCACACTGCGAAGTTATATCGGTCGATACTATTCGTATCGGTCATGATCGGTAATAGTAATTTTTCTTATATATCAATGGTATACCGGTGATATATCGGGACATCAATGTACAAGTCATAATCGATATTTACTGGTATGACCAATATATCTCGCGGTACACCATCGGTATGACTTCCATGCTTTCACATTATCTATAAATGCCCGTTTATGTACCAATGTAGTCATATCAATTAAATTAATTGTCTATATTTCGATGAATGTCAATCGTGGATTATATTTTGATGTTACTCTTATATTATCGATATACTAATGATATATATAGATCCAGAGTTTTAAACAAATAATCATAACTCTACAATAAATTTAGCAACTTCATATTCACGTACTTTTACCACTCATCATCCTAACACCTTTTCATTCTCTTGCATTATATCTTAAAATATCTTAACGAATCATATAACTAAAACTCTATATGTAGATCGGACGGCAGATAATAAAGTAGATAAATCATACGATTCCTAGGTAGACCACCCTGAACATGATCTGGCATTACAAGTCATGAAATTAAATCAGCCGTGTAAATTGAGCCACGTGACAGACCATATATTTAGAGCTAGTTTTTAGCCCTTAGGGTTTCTTGCAAAATGCCGTGGATGAAACGTACAACTCTCGCTAATGTAATAAAAGTCTTCTTTGTTATAAATCTAGTCTCACTGAAGAAGCAATGTCCTTGAAAAATGAAGATATTCCAATATAAAGAAATCCAATTTAAACTAGTTGACTCTTTGGATCGAAAATAACTTCTATGACACAATGAATGTAATGTCAATTTGATATTTTAGAATTTTTATCATTTTTTATGAAGGTATCGAATAAGTCATATGTATAAGCTTATCAAATATAGATTACGATTGATTGACATGAGACACATCGTCACCCTATGTGAAAAGAAATCTCTAAATTCAATTTAGTATTTAAGACACTATAATTAGGGTTTAGGATGAGT
>RWGZ01001381.1:903410-1093180 GCA_009725065.1 Utricularia reniformis | reverse complement strand
AAAGTAATACGAAAGTAAGAAGTAAAAAGACACGATTTTTGTAGGTGGAAAACATTTCTGTAAAAGAAAGGATAAAAAACCACCCCGGCCGTAGCCTTTGAATCCACTATAAATGTCAAGTTCGTAGATTTACAATAGGAGAACATGAGGTAGAAAACCAAAGAAAAAGATCGTGTTTTGATGGCCGTAGTCGTAGGTTTCCTGGGCGAAAAAGAAAAGAATAGCAACCTCCTCCTTAGGTCAAGAATCCAAACTCCATTAGGTCAAGAGTAAAAGAAAAAACCCCATTTTTCTTTCTCTAACCATGTTTATATAGATAATTAATCAAACCCAATTATATCTCACTAGCCCATCAATAATGTAGTCCAATAAATAATGACTCATTAATCTCTAAATTAGGCACAAGGGTCCAGTAAATAAGCATCCCGATCCATATACCACGATAAGCTATAAACAATGTCAATCATCAAAATATCTCGACCTGATTCGTTTCTCGACTTGGGAATTACTATATAGATATATATGTGTTATCGAATAATAAATATCTCAGGGTGATATCAGAAGTCCCCTGATTTGCGTAGTCGAAATATTCGAGTATACAAATCATAAATTTACCCTGAGAATATTGTTGCAATAAACTCATAGTAGTAGTATCTCATTTTGTAACTGAATATACCAGGTTTGAGTGATTAAGCATATCTCAACTAAATAAATATTACTGACTGAATACCATCATCTCATGAAACTTCATATATATTTCTAAAATAATGAGTGGAATATTATCTTCTTTTAACTGACCTGATATTATAATTCTCCAAAATCTCTATCTATGAACTCTATAAAAGTCTTCGATGACTTTTTGTTTCATATGTTGTCTTTAAAATTTCTGATACTTTCCGACAATCGATAAGACTCCTTGTATATGAGAATATCTTGATATACCCGAATAAACTACTTCACAATTTCTCATATAATAAGTATGATTTTCTGAACATAAATAATAAAATATTCCTTGTTATTGGGGGTCATAACTGAGAGTCCCCAATAATAAATAAAATTTAGTGAAGTCCACGCCATAAGACAATCATTTGATAATCTTGGTCGTAAATGAAAATATCTTATCTTAAATAATGAAATCCATGTCGTTGTACCATCACTTGGTAATACTGATTGTAAAAGAAAATACCAGATCATAAATTAGAAAAATCATTCCATAATACAATAAGAATACCGCTTATCCATTTTGTTATGCCACGAAAATACCAAGCCATAAAGAGAATCCATGAAATCCCGGTGTTGGTCCTCAAAAATCGCCAAACACCCCTTACTTAGATTGGGTATAATCCCGTATAGGCAGATCCAGTACCTTGGCTTAGGTGGACTTTAGAGGGGCACAGAGAATGCAAATGTCTTTTCACGGATCTCAATAAGCATCCAATATCGCCTCACTTATGGGTCTCAACGAGCACCCAATAATCACGGGCCTCAACTAGCGCCCCACTTAACTTCACAGCTCGGGTCTCAACAAGCACCCGTGGGCCTCAAGTAGCGCCCTAATTATTCTAATATGATCGGGTCTCAACAAACACCCGTGGGCCTCAAGTAACGGCCATCACGTTTACCTTTCGGGTATAAACTTGCACCCGGAATCAACACACTTTCCCTCCGGTATGAACTTGCACCTGGGGTCATCACACTTTCCCACCGGTATAAACTTGCACACGGGGTCATCAAACTTTCCCTCCGGTATAAACTTGCACCAGGGTTCATCTCACTTTCCCACCAGTATAAACTTGCACCTGGGGTCATCACACTTTCCCTCCGGTATAAACTTGCACCCGGGGTCATCAAACTTTTCCTCCGTTATAAACTTGCACCCGGGGCCATCACACACTCGCCACCGGTATATACTTGCACCCGGGGCTATCACACTCTCGACCCGTGTATATACTTGCACCCGGGTTCATCACACTCTCGACCCATCCATAAGACGGCGTCACCACTTACTCGGCCCGTCCATAAGACGGCGCCATCGCACTCTCGACCCGTTCATAAAACGGTGTCATTCGGCCCGTCCATAAGACGGCGCCATCGCACTCTCGACCCGTTCATAAAACGGTGTCATTCGGCCCGTCCATAAGACGGCGCCATCGCACTCTCGACCCGTTCATAAAACGGTGTCATTCGGCCCGTCCATAAGACGGTGCCATGCGGAAGTGGACCAGCCTCCGGCGAGGGGGCGACCCTCGTCGGCGTGTCATGCAGGAGTCAAGTATATACTTACACCCTGATTTGCCACGGAAATATACATCATAACAAACAGGCCTCTTAACATATTCCAACAGTAATTATGTATAGACGGTTCTGCCGTGGACAGGAAGACTCATCATATTTAAAATATTTTGACGCAGTATCTAATTTGACGAGTTTGAAAATGATCGACTATAAGACATGTGTTACATTGCATTTCTAATCTAACCTATTTAATTTATTACATCTTCCTTCGTACTAAAATGCAATGGACCTACTCCTACCTTACCAGTCCCCTAGTCGATTAAATTCATGTCGTCAAAAAAGATACTTAAAGATTTAGAATATGACCACAAAAAAGAGGGGAAAATTTTTATTTTAAAAGATCGATGAGTCACGTCTATACATAATACTTGCGCAAATTGGAAATATGACAAGTCCGTGGCAGTTCCTCCCCGCTTATATTTGCGATCTCATACATTCATTTTCTTACCACCATCGTAATCCGTTATGAAATTTCCCATTCAAAGTACAACTTGTCAACATGTTTACTCATCTCAACTTTCTTGATAGTGAGGGGAATTAATATACCGATCCCCCATATTTCGATAGGCAAATTGTTGACATCAATTCAATTTCTGATAGATATGAAATAATAAGTGCAAGAAATAAATGAATTCATTGAATAGATAGACATGATGTCCTGATAATACAGAATATGTAGGAAGAATTTTCATAACATTAGATTTCACTTCCTTCAATAAGTTTCCAAGTGGAATAAACTCTAGATTCCTTGTATTTGCTTCGTCACTATTACTGGTTCAACGGATCACAATCATAATATTATCACTTCAATTCAAAACTCTCATAACATCCTCATGTCTTTCCATATTGACCAGGTGTTTGTAGTAATAAGTCCCGAGTTGATCTAGTCTAAAAATATTTTGGGTATTTATTTTTAGATCAGTCAATTTATAATTTACTCGAAATTAGATTGTTTGTGGGACACGAGCGATATACGAGGTTGGGCCCACAATGTGTGGGCTATCGTCCTCGGGAGAGCAAAGCTCTACCTTGGTTTCCACTATAATATTCGGAGAATACAATTACAATGAGATGATAATGACGATACGGGCGAAAACGGCTCGAAAAACGATCAAATCTGCAATCACGTTCCACTGGACGCGAGTGAACAGTACAGACAGACAGGCTGGTCGCGACCAACTCGGTTGGGCGCGAGAGGACCACTGGGCGCGAGAGGACACTGGTCGCGACTGGTTGAACTATTCACTGGTCACGACTGGTGCTGTTTGGTCGCGACTGGATGAGTTAAGTCGCGGCTAGGCGTGTATCGTCGCGAGTCTAGGGTCAGGTTTTGCCCTGGGAAGTGCGATAAAAGTCCGAATCATTTCTCAATGTCTTGGGGCTCCTATTTATAGAGAAATGCAGCCCAAAACCCACTCACTTGAGCCCATAAGCCTATTTACTCCACTAAGCCCAAAATAATTAAATATTCCAAATTACAATATAATAAATACCATGTTCATGACGAAGCTTCGGGAACCACTTCGGACAAGATATTAGTCGGCAATACGATCAGAAATTTCCCGAGAACTTCGTATATTGTTCCTTTGCCTTTAGATAGCGAATACGCAGCCATATAACATCATTGCACCTGACCGGTGCACTCCCTGGTGAAAAATGACGAAAATACCCCTGGCCCCGTACGGGGCCGAAATGACCCAAAACATCTCAAAACACTTACAGAAGCCTTATATGGGGTCTAGCATGCCTGAATTACGAAAATACCCCTGGAATACGCCTCGCGATAGACATATAAAAATACCGAAAATACCACATAGCCACGTGGGACGAGCCCCGAGGTTAACAAAATTACATAAATAACATCGGGCAATATCACGTAGCATCTAGTTTCATCAAACCAAAAGGCTCAACTGAAAAACTTCAAGCCGAAAAACTTAAACATTATGTCAATGTTGACGATAGATATAGGTCCTCTGTAGGCATCATTCGACTTTAGAGCCATAAATAGGTTCGTGATTGATTACATGCATTTCAGAGGTTCAACGAGCCTTGCTTGCAATACGATTTCCACATCTTCAATAATTATCTTTTGATTTTAACTGGAGAATATCCACTTCTTTCGAGGAACTTATTTTCATTCTTAAAAATCCCCTTAATAATAGAGGTTCCATCTTTATACATTTTTCTCTTTTTCTTCTCGAACAAAACCATATCATGTTAATACACTCGATCTTCCATTTAGAATGACACTATATAGATGCATGTCTTCACACTAGACACCGTCGTATCGCTTCGTAACATAACACTAGGAACATATCTTGCCGACACATGATTTCCCTTTTACTCCAGAACATAATAATAGAGCTATCAAAGAGGAGTAGGGATAATGGTAGCTCCGATTAGATTGAAAGCACTTCTACCCAGGGCGAAATTGTAAAAGAGGATAGGAAGATCCACCACTACGAATTCTGTTAATAAAGACATTGATATTTCCTAATATCCCAATGTGACTGGAAGAATAACAAATCGTTCAAAAGCCACAATTGTTGTTTAACCAGACTAAGTCAATACGTTGCTTATTAAGTAATGCCAAGAAGTTTGTTAGGATGCACATACGGTCAAGATACTTGCCGGCTGGATAATGTCACATGTTAATCAACAAAGAAATGCTCAATAATCATATATTTTCGGACGAATACCATTCCAGGCGATCAATAAAATACCACAACTTTGATATATCTTTCGTGAACTCCAATAGGCATAGTTGTATACGGTTGATGCTTCTGAAAATCCAAAAACCATAATTCTCAAATATCTTTAAATAACTGCTTATCATCTTGATGAATACATTCTAAGCGACATCCATTCTGGATAATGAAGTAAATCGAACACATGAAGCCTTCACGATAAAATAAGAATAATCCGAACGAATACCATTTCGGATGATTAAGAAAAATAATTAGGTGCTCTCTTCGACATAGAATTCATGTTATTAATAATTTGATCATCGAGTATGGATTAAACTTCAACCATTGAAGCTAAGTCGTTTCATTTAATTCCAAATCCTCAAGCATAATTCCAAGAGTTGCGAGAGTGTTCAAGGGGTTNTCAATTTTTAATTACTCGAAATTAAATTATTGTGAGGACACGAGCGATATACGAGGTTGGGCCCACAATGTGTGGGCTTACGTCCTCGGGAGAGCGAAGCTCTACCTTGGTTTCCACTATAATAATCAAAGGATACAAGTACAATGAGACAATAATAATAACACGGGCAAAAACGGCTCGAAAAACGAACGAAAACACTCAGTCGGGCTCAAAAGGCTGGCAACCGCGAGTTGTGGGCAACAACTCGCAGGAAACACTGTTTCAGCAACAAGTCGCGACTGGAATAGTGTAGAATCAATAAGTCGCGACTGGAATAGTGCAGAGTCAATAAGTCGCGACTGGAATACTGCAGAGTCAATAAGTCGCGACTGGAATAGTGCAGAGTCAATAAGTCGCGGTTATGTGCAATAAGTCGCGATTACGTGCGATAAGTCGCGAATCTACAGCACAGAAAGACGAAGTCTTGCCTTGGGAAGCGTGATAATTTTCTGAACCTGTCCAAGTGCACCGGACGTTGTATTTATAGAGAAATCCAGGCAAACTTCACTTATTTGAGCCCATAAGCCTAATTTACTTCACTTAGCCCAAAATATTTAAATAACCTCCAATTATAATATAATAAATGCCATACTGATCCCGAAGTTTTGGGAACCAATATCGGTCAAGATATTAGTCGGAAATACGATTAGAAAATACCGGAAAAGCTCGTATATCAGTTATGTGCCTCCAAACAGTGAATACGCAGCCACATAACACCATTGCACCCCGCCGATGTGCTCCCGGGTGGCAAATTACGAAAATACATCTGGCCCCGTCCGGGGCCGAAATAGCCCAAAACATCTCAAAACACTTACAGAAGCTTTAAATGAGGCCCAGCGAGCCATAATTGTGAGAATACCACCTGAGAATGCATTGCGATAAAATATAAAAATACCGAAAATACAGTATAACCACGTCGGACGAGCCCCCGTGTAAGGATAAATACAAGAGAATATACCCGGGTAATATCAAAAACCATATCATGTTAATACACTCGATCTTCCATTCAGAATGACACTATATAGATGCATGTCTTCGCACTAGATATCGTCGTATCGCTTCGTAACATAACACTAGGAACATATCTTGCCGACACATGATTTCTCTTTTACTCCGGAACATAATAATAGAGCTATCAAAGAGGAGTAGGGATATGGTAGCTCCGATTAGATTGAACACACTTCTTCCCAGGACAAAATTGTAAAAGAGGATAGGAAGATCCACCACTATTAATTTCGTTAATAAAGACCTTGATATTTCCTGATATCCCAATGTGACTGGAAGAATAACAAATCGTTCAAAAGCTACAATTGTTGTTTAACCAGACTAACTCAATACGTTGCTTATTAAGTAATGCCAAGAAGTTTGTTAGGATGCACATACGGTCAAGATACTTGCCGGCTGGATAATGTCACATGTTAATCAACAAAGAATGCTCAATAATCATATATTTCCGGACGAATACCATTCCGGGCGATCAATAAAATACCACAACTTTGATATATCTTTCGTGAACTCCAATAGGCATAGTTGTATAACGGTTGATGCTTCTGAAAATCCAAAAATCATAATTCTCAAATATCTTTAAATAACTGCTTATAATCTTGATGAATACATTCTAAGCGACATCCATTCTGGATAATGAAGTAAATCGAACACATGAAGCCTTCACGATAAAATAAAAATAATCTGAACGAATACCATTTCGGATGATTAAGAAAAATAATTAGATGCTCTTTTCAACATAGGGTTCATGTTATTAATAATTTGATCATCGAGTAGAGATTTAACTTCAACCATTGAAGCTCAATCGTTTCCTTTAATTCCAAATCCTCAAGCATAATTCCAAGAGTTGCGAGACTCTTCAAGGGGTTTCGTTAATGCAGACCCACACGATTCAAATTGACAACACCGGTCATTAAAGACATGACCCATTATTTCGAACAACAATTAATCACCACTGAAAACCAGGGCGATTTGACTACTCCACAAACATGCTCGAATCCACTGAATGATTAGTAAGAGACTTGATAGTCCATATAACAATTACTAAGTAGAGATGTCGAGACATAAATATACGCTTTATAAATGAGAAGACGAGACCGTCTTTGAATAATACTTTTCCACTCGGGAGTTTCATTTTATGATTCTATCATAACCTTACGCATTTCGTGGTTATCCGTTGATTAATAACTTATCATTTTAAGCACATCTTCACTATCCATATTGGAAGCTTCTCCTTCTGTCACGATAAATACATTTATTCGCGAACGTCTTATCTTCTATACCAGTTTTGTCATAACAATCTATCGATGTGTTATATTCCCAAAAGCTTATCATTCGACTCTTCAATTTGTATATTAAGATACTCACTTCCTCACTATAGGACATGTACGATCCATGTACCAATAAACAGTTCAACAAGTTTTCATGAACTTCCTTAGTCTCCGAGTCTTGAACCTTAAACCACCAAAGTAACCGATATGACGTATGGAATATGCACGATAGCTATATAGACTCTTCACGAATGGATAACCGGAAAACCCCGTTGATAACTCAAAACAAGAAAAACTCACATCATTAATTTCAGTCTTTCACACGTTCTATCATCCCGAACAAACTGAGTACATATTGAGTAAGCTCCTACATACTCATGGCGTCTTTCTTCAGGTCATGTTAAACAGTTATTAGGGAGAGTGGCTGTGTGTTATCGGGTTGAATATTCAAGTCAACTCCCTCGACCTCGGTCTCTGGCATTCCTTCCACCATACTACCCAGCTCATCAAACTAATCGTGCATCAAAACAAATTTATATCGGACACCGATTTTCGACACTCACATTAGCATGTTCGAAACTGTGATGAAAAAGGACAAAATATGATAAAACTTATGAGTCCCCGGTGTCGGTTCTTATAATACGGGATCATTCTCTCTTGTGTTAAACCATGGCGAGAAATATACTAGAACTGAATAAATACACTTGCAATTGAATACCGACAAGGCTTGCATATTGGACTTCGGCAGCGATACATTCGATCGATCACATGATTTTCGGCAACGACATGTGACCATAAGTATACAACCTATCATTTCCTGAATACGTCGTGTATATGTAAGTTCAAGCTCTTCAATACTTTACTATGGATCCTTTAAAAACCAACGGCGATCAACCTTTCTCATACTCTCCACAACCAACGACGAACTTTATTTCTTACATTAATGCTGTCGAAAAATAGTATAAATAATCCTTCAAAAATTCACACATCGGATCCAATGGCTGGACTGGGATCGAAACTAGGATCGTGGTCACATGATTGCTATTGACAACGTCACATATCCTAGAGAACCAACAAATATTCCACATGACCATACGCATATACTCATATAACCTCTTATTTTTCCCGGTCAATTAAGTCATGTTGACTTGGGACCTCCAACTTTCCGTGGCTATTATTCTCACCAACAACTCGGCGCACACTTATACAATTAAGCAACACGCAGATAAATCCTCCTAATGCCACTAGCATCCTCTCATTCGCAATTTGAGGTTAACGTGTTTCACAAGTGCTCCATGCAATACACACAACCACCACAAAACTGGATAGAAAACCACACAATACCTCCGAGGAATCGTTCCGTCGTTTCGATTAAAACCCATACCTGAATCCCAATATGAAATAGTAGAAAAACATCGGAAACTAATCGAATTATTGTAGAGTAAGCCACTCCAAATATCAGGCAAAGTACATGGTCACATCATTGAAGTCCATCAAATTAACATGGATCTCGATATTTGATGTCGAGGAGATCGTTAGGTATCTCAATATACGTCAACCTTATGAAGAATAACCTCCCTTGCGAGCGGAGGTGTGTAAATGTATCGGATACGTTCACCATATAACCCTCATTCATTATAACCGAGAATCATGTTGATCCCCAATATATCCCTATCACAGAGCGAAATCCTTTGAATTATTCAAAATATGCCAAATTTTCGATAAATTGACCGAGATGGAATAGTAAAATGCCACCGAAATCGGACACGAAAAATATTACACTATCATATCACCGTGTGATTGTATACATAAAATGGATCCTCCCATAAAATTTTGGTAGCGCCGAAAATCCGGAATTTGTGGACTTATTCATGCAATACTTTTTTTTGGAACTCTTGCATCCCTTTGACATGTCTTCGGCACATATTCATGCAATATGATAATCTTCCAATGCACTCATAAATAGATCCCCCTGGATGAAATCTCTCTCCGGAGGTTAGTTAGATTCCCGCTACTGAGGACTCTTCCTGTGACACTGATTGAGTCCTCGATAAAATATCATTCCTTTCGTCTTCTACTACATAATGGTTGCAATCCGATACACTTTCTTCATCTATATCACTCTCATGTTAGGAATACCGTATCCTCACAATACACAACAAGCTTCAAGCTCAAGACAGGAGCTCTCAATGGGATTAAGTCTTGGGTCCCCACAGACGGCGCCAAACTGATCTCGTCTAAAAATATTTTAGAGCGTTTGTTTTTAGATCAATCAATTTTTAATTATTCGGAGTTTAATTGTTGTGGGGACACAAGCGATATACGAGGTTGGGCCCACAATGTGTGAGCTTACGTCCTCGGGAGAGCGAAGCTCTACCTTGGTTTTCACTATGATATTCAACAAATACAAGTATAATGATGTGACAACAATAATCAAGATGGAAACGTCCCGAAAAACGATCGAAAACACTCCGTTACGATGAAACTGACGAAAACTCGCGAGTGAGGGTGGAGGTCGCGAGTTTTCGTACGAAAACTCACGAATGGCACTGTTCCAACAATATCTCGCGAACAGTGACAGGTAACAAGAACTCGCGAATGGTGATACGGCGAGCGAAAACTCGCGGATGTGGTGCTTCTCGCGAGATTTCAAACGAAATCTCGCGAGTCCTCTGGCCAAGCAATGAGTCGCAAGTTTTGGAATAGAAACTCGCGACCCGCGACTTTTCGTTCCGGGTATGAGGCTGGACAGCGAAATCTCGTGACAACTGGTACGATGCATGCTCTCGCGACTTTTTGTGCGAAATGTCGCGAGTCGCAGGATTCAAAGGGGTCTCGCGACTTTTTGTTCGAAAAGTCGCGACTAGGTCAAAAACTGGCGAAACCGGGAGCTTTGGGAAGCGTGCTAAGAGTCTGAACCCTTTTCTGGGGCCTAGGGTCTTATTTTTGTAGATAAACTCGGCCCAACAAGTCAACTTAAGTTCCAAAAGCCCAATCTTAGTCAAATTATCCCAACTTACTTAGAAAATATCCAATTAATCCAGAATAAGTGTCATAGCGCCACGAAACTTCGGGACTCCCTCCCGGTCGAGAGTTTAGTCGGAAATGCGATTTGAATATACCGGAAAACCTTGTATAGCAGTTCTTTGCCTCCAAACATTGAATACGCAGCCACATAACATCATTGCACCCGGCCGATGTACTCCCGGGTGGCAAATTACGAAAATACCCCTGGCCCCGTCCGGGGCCGAAATAACCCAAAACATCTCAAAACACTTACAGAAGCCTTATATGGGGTCCAGCATGCCTGAATTACGAAAAAACCCTCGAATACGTCTCGCGATAGACATATAAAAATACCGAAAATACCACATAGCCACGTCGGACGAGCCCCGAGGTTAACATAATTACATAAATAACCTCGGTCAATATCACTATTACTTTACCGTTAGAGTTGTCACCATAGGTAAATTTACCACCTCTAGTACTTTTATAATCATCAAGCAATTCCTTGTTTCCTGTCATATAGCGAGAACAACCACTATCTAGGATCCACACCTATACATTTAGGCAACCATATTTGATTAATAGAATAAAACTTTAATGTTTCATATTTCCTACGGTAAGATATCAGTCTGCTAATGAGAGTGTTAACTGAAATGGTTCTTTCGTTTCCAATTTTTACAGCAGCAGGCAAACTAATGACAAGTTTATTTGAGTGGTTCTTAAGATTTATTCTACTAGGTGCATGATACTTAGAGAATCTAGGTTTTGGATTAAAACCTATGCCCTGTCTAGAGGAAATAAACTTGTTATCAGTCTCTAAACATTCATTATGTTTCATATTGCATACTTTTTCAATCTCAGTTGTTTCTACATTATAAGAAGTAGATGCTTTCACAAATTTGTTATCAAAGACATTAACTGAAGCAGTAACATGCAAAACATCTTGTTTATTCACATTCACATTTTCAGCCGAGCAAGTAGGAAGAGAAGAGTCAAAACAGTCATGTGAAGTTGATTTAACAAATTGTAAATGGGATTTTGCACACGAATTTTCATAGATCGAATTGAAACCTAAACCAGTTTTATCATAGAAGTTCTTCTGAACACTTAGGATCTTATTTAGACACTGAGTACTAGGATTGTTTTCAATTTCTAAGTGTTTGGTTTCAGAAAGCATAATTTCGTATTTCTTTTCTAAATCTGAATATTTCTTAACCAATTTTGCAAATTCTATTAGTAAATCACTACATTCCTCAGAATTATTTGAACTGACCTCACTGTCAGTTTCATTCTGATTCATCTCAACCAAGGCAAGATTCTCTTCACCAAGAGAAGCATACCCACGGTTTTCTGATTCACTTGATGAAGACATTTCTTCATCTAGTAGAGCTTGCAAAACCGATTTTTTTCTTTTCGTGATCCTGTTTCAATAATGACAATTAGTTCTAATGTGACCAGGTTTTTTACACTTAAAACATGTAATATTTTTAAATTTTTCAGGATCCATTTTAGATGTTTTTTTAGCTTTTAAAAGTTTTTGAATCTTCTTAGCTAGTAGAGAGATCTCAATGTCTGAATCACTTTCTGATTCAGATACTGCAGATTTCTTTGAAGCTTTAGGTGAAGACTGTTTTTCAATTTTCTTAGACTTAGACCTCTGTTTGACTACTTGACTTGTTGACTCAGTGGTTTTTAAAGCGAGAGAAGATGATTTTTCAACAAGTTGTTGCCTGCTCCTCAAATGTAGTTCTTTGGTTAGCAAAATGCCAAACAGTTCGTCTACACTTAGAACATTTAGGTTTTTTGTTTGTTCTATAGTGGTTCTAAGAATTTCCCACTTATTGTCTAGACTCCTTAGGACTTTAGAATTCTTTTCTTCATTAGTCATTTTATGACCTAACAGCTCCATTTCATTCACAAGAAGAATGAAACGTTGTTGTAAGTCAATCATAGACTCATTACTGTTCATTGAAAACATTTCTAGTTCTTGTTTAAGCATGTTCAACTTAGTTCTTCTAATGTTAGAAGTTCCTTCATACAGAATTTCTAGCTTAGACCAAGCCTCATGTGCAGTTTTACAGCTAGATATTTTATTGAACTCAGTAACAGTTAATGCAGAAAACAAAGAACTAGAACATCTAGCATTTAACTCTATAGAATTATCTTTATCAACAGAAACGGGTACTAAGTCCATATCTGGTACCAAGCCAGTACCATTTACTACACCTATAAATTTTCAAATCAGGTTTAAGAAACGTTAACATATTAGCCTTCCAGTAACCATAATTTTTTTTCGTTGAACTTGTGAGGTTTATTAAAAAACCAACCAGTTCTAGTATGGTTACCATCCTTAGGCACTACATCTTTAGACTCACCAATTATTGACATGCTTAGAATTTAAACATTGAAAGCAGTAACACAGATTCACGTAAGTATGCAAGTAAAGCAAGACAGACAATCAGGCAACCTAAACGAATATTGCAAGAGTAACTATCAGAGCACTTAACTAATATGATTAATTAGTAAGTACCCCGCATCTCCACCACTTGTTGTTATTTTAATCCTATTAGTTAAGCTACGTTCTTAAAGCGATAAAAATGACACCAGATTTATAGTGGTATCCGATCACGTCGTCTTAGTTAAGACACGATCGTATCGGCAATCCACTTTCCAACACCCTGCAATTTATTCACTATTTTAGTTGCAATGTTCAACAAAAACAGAACACAGAACAAACTAAAATACAGAATACAAATATTCACAGGAAGTTAAAACTATGAAATAGTAAGAGATCACCACTAGTATACTGGACTCCTTAATCACTAAGAAGTCAGTAACGTAAACCTGCAGTTTTCAACCTGATCGTTAGTTAACACAGCAGTTTCAGAATATACGTTCTAAGGCCTTAACAGTGGACAGAAACTATAGACAGTTCTTATCACACAAGCTCAAAGTATTTACAAAGATCTACGTAATGTTTTAAGCCTTCAATACGTATCTTGGTCACTGGTTTTCAGGAACTCAGATTTATACAGATCTGGCTTGAAAACACTTACGTTGACACAAGTCTTTAAGAAACCCAAAGGTTTTCTCAAAGACGTAACCCAAAACACTAAGTAGTCTCACAGTAAGTGCTTAGAGCCAACAGTTTAGGCTAGAAGCAAAGCGTAATTACATAATGTAAATGCAGAATGTAAAGTGCAGTATGTAAAGTGCAGTATGTAAACTTAACGCGTTCTTTAACCAAGTCACACAGTTCCTCAGATCGTCAAGGATCTGTCTGAAACTCAGACTATCAGGTCAAGAACAGCAAGATTCTACAGATTCAGTTTGTTCGTCTTAAGCACCAGTTTACAGTTTCTCAGATCGTCTAGGATCTGTCTGAAACTCAATTATAGGCTTAAGAACGTTGAGAAAACCCACAGATTTTCTCAAGAATAACGTAAAGAAGGCGCTGTAAGTTTTTGAAAAATGTAAAACTCTTTTAAAACGTAAAACAGCGCAGAATCGTTATTCAAGGCTAGATCTAAGCAAAGAAAGTACTAACGAAAGATAAGCAGTAACGAAAGCAAGAACAGAAACGTAAATCGCATAGAGGCTAGAGAGCGAAAGCAGTAAAAACGAAAATGCAGAAAATGAAAAGTGACGCATTTCCAAAGCGATGAATGTATTTATAGTACGGGCCACCGTCTTACTATTACAGCAGGCCCAGCAGACCAAGCCCAACACTCAAACAGTTTAGAACATTCCAGAAGACCCAGCGGCCCAATTACTTCCAATGTACAGTAACACATGCGAGGCCCAATAAGCATACACAGCCCATTAAGCGAACGAGCCCATTATTAAGCAAACGAAAATAACGATATTACCGAGATTACCCGATTTCAACATGAACTTTTCAATTTGTATATTTTTGTAAAAACTAAATACCGAAAAATATATGTTGGTATGATTCATGTACTCTTAGACATATAGAAAATGCTACTGATTTCATGATTACTCTTGTTCAAGTAACTTAGAAGTAGGCAACCGATCTATAGGTATAAGTCAGTCGAAGACTTTGAATATTTTATGTCACCGTACATTTCACCATTTCGATTATAAATGCAAGTCATTCTGATATACTTCACTCTGAAGTTCTTAGTTTAGTTATCCCAAGTATTGTAAATCAACTAGTCCAAATTGATCAATGTTTTGTGTTACACTTTCATCTCTACTAAATTTCCCAAGCGTCATTCACACTCTCTCACTAATGGCGACAAAGAATAGACTCAGCGAAATGGAAGTGGAGGTTGAATGTGTTGAATTATGACCTAACAAATATTGTTTTTGCCATATGTAGATACAATTGCAGTTAATAAAAAAGAAAAATGTTTTAGACGAGTCAAGGCCAGGGATGAAGCTACAAGGCACATTCCAAATATACTGGAATGTGGGAATCATTCAGTGAGGATTGGTATTGGTATTGGTATGTGTCGAGAAGCCAAAGATTTGGAAATGCAGGTTGCCAAGTCAGGCTGGCTTGCTTTTAGAGATCATCATCTCAGATAGCCTCCAAATGGGTGTTTTTATTCTTGGACCTTTTGAGGACAACAAGTCAAACCTGATGCTTTCATTTAATCTTTAATTAGATGTCAGATTTGGTAATCGATAGTATTATTGCTACTTATAGCATTTTAAATGTAAACCAGGTGAGGTTACTTTTGCTACAAGATTTCCAACATTGAAAATTAGCTGTCTTCAGTTATTGAACTGCCAGAGAAAGTTATTGGAGGAGATAATATGATATGCTAACAACATGAAGTTAGTCTTTCCTCTCCAAATCGATCAAGTTCCTCTCCAGGAGGCTTTCTATGGTGTCCTTCACGCTCTGTTCAAGTCCAATAAACTCAACTCCCAACGACTTTGCTTTCTCATTTGACACTTGGAAAGTCGGGGCATCAACTTGATCCAAAACCAAGCTGCATAATTAGATTAAAGTTAAAAGCTGTTTTGATGGATATATTTTGGCTCACAACTCACCTTGGCTGATGCCTTAAAAGGGTAGGGTAATGCTGCTTTATGACCATCAATGTTTCATATACACTGACCACTTTTTGCACAAGACAGTACCGACCCTCTGCACAAGGTTTTTCCATAGCTAAAATATGTGCCTTTGCGACATCTCGGACATCCACAAAGACGAAGTTTCCCCTAGGCATTGCAGTTGTACTTCCCTTCCCTGCAACAGAACACATGTTTAATTTGAAGCAAACCATTCCTAAGTATATAGATGATACCTTCTGTCGTTAAGGAGAGGAAGATTTCAGAAGACCAATTGATGGTTGGCTGAATGATTGGACCAATGGTTAATCCGGGATTTATGATCACCAAGTCAACAACATTTTCCTGCACAAACTTCATTGCTGCTTCTTCTGCCAATATTTTTGACATTATGTACCATTCCTATACGTCAAGCGACAGCCTTAATTCAGTGAATATGATACTAACAATCATATATGAAAGCATCGCTCACCTCAGTTGCTCTGCAAAGTTCAGGGTCAGAGAACCAGGATTCATCAGCCAAAACTCCTTTGGAATTTATACTTTTGGTAAGCAAAACTGAACACATAGAAGATGTGAAGACAACTCTCTTAATCGACGAAAGCTTAGCACAAGATTGGAGAACGTTTAGTGTTCCTCCAACAGCAGGTTCTATGAGTTCTTTCCGTATAGTTATGCTGATGTTAAAAGAACACGGACCAGTGCAAATATGTAATGAGTAGTAGTAGTAGTACCTGTGGATCAGTGATGTTTTCAAATATAACAGGAGATGCCGCATGGAAAACAGCATGGCAACCATTGACAGCATCATCAAAAGATCCATGTTCAAGTAAGTTTGCTTGGAATAAAAACAGTCTTTCTTTAGCACCTTCAAGTGCTTTCAAGTGATCAAACTTGGTTGAATCATCTGATAATAAGTTCAAATTGTTAATGAAAACTGCACACGGAAAGAAAGAGAGCGTGATCGATTACTGATGTTGCGGACTGTAGCATTGACAACATAGCCACGTTGAAGTAAGAACTTGACTAGCCAAGAACCGATGAAACCGGACGCTCCGGTCACACAAACTGCCTTTGCCTTGGCCATTTTCTCTCTTGTTTTGAAAGTTCAACAATAGAAGCCGGTGGAAAGAATGAAATAAATAATAGACCCTTTAAATAGGTAAGAGTAGAGGTGTATAATGAATGAACTGATACCACAAACTTGGGATAGGTGGCATTATCTTATCTTCCACATTATTTAAAAAATACCAAAAAATGGTAATTTAAATTGGTACTCAAACTCCAAATCTTTATTTTTAAAAATTAGTATAATATCTTTCATCACGATAACAACAATGAAAAGTGTAAAATAAGTAACAACTAAAATAAAAATTGAAAATCCAGATTTAAGTAAATACTAGGACCTAATATATAACGACTGTTTGGCTCTTGTAAGCGAATGGTATACCTTGTTTCTTTGATCTATTTCGAGTAGACCCAATTGTCTCACTAAAACATCAGACTACAAATTGTATAGGAGTTCCATAATCACAATAGGATTGTGTTTATGTTATTTGAGGCACCTACTCGTGGGTTTCAACCAGTGTTATCATTATCAATCTTGAATTAAGTTTCGGTCTACCCTACCATGCGTTACCAATTTGTTTATTATATTTAAATATTTTATTATTATTTTATAATCGAACCAAAAAACCAGTATCCACCATAGAACTTGGTAGCCACAAAATAAGGGTATAGTTTGGTATAAAACAATGGTTTGAACAACTAATTAAGAATATCTACCACATATTTGAGTCAAAACTTAATATTTTAACTCACACAAAATAGTGATACATTCATCGTTATAATATAAATATTCTTATTTTTTTATATACAACTCGTTTGCACGCTATTGTCCGCTTTGAATTAGATTGATCCTAATAACATCCACCTAGTTCTTACAGACTTACTTTTTCCCCAACCCCCACACTTCCCAATGGCTCACACATCCATGAATTACTCCAAGGTGAGTACGTTTAACTTTTCAGTTCTAACGTTATCCTTGTCACTTTACTATGGAAAATGACTCATGCAATGGAAGACGAATCATTATACTTAACATACGATCGTTCCTCATCTATAGCCGATACTGGGATTCACCTAAGGTGTCCTCTCGCACGCTCGATGGGTCTTACAATATTGGTATTTAGATGTAAATCATGATTATGATATCGTAATTCTACCAAAAACTTTTATAAATTAACAATTATCTTATCTCTTATTTAACCATCATCCTTCACCAATCTCACAACATCTAACTATACTTCAACACACCACATTTTTTTAAAATGTGATACAAACAATCCCAATGAAAGTAACTACTTCCACATATGTGATCATTTTTAAAAATATGGAGACAAGGCACTCAATGTAGTTGGGGTGGCAGCTGCAAATTCTTTTTTTATTCCATTATCTTCACGTGCTTTTTTAGTATATAAAATCATGGGCTTGCAGTTGTGTAATTATTAAAACTGTTTGGTTGAGCTAAAATAATTTCACATGACATATAGGCATGTATTTATCCATGATATAATACTCTATATGTTTGTTTGGAACAACTTATAGGAAACGGAAGTATATTTAGTTGTTGTGAATGATATTGTTTAAATATGAGATAATTGATTTTTAAACAACCATTTGGTTAAATTATTGCATTATCCTCATTTATATAAAAATAATATTATATTCTTGTATATATTTAAAATCGGAAAATGGTGGTCTTGATCCCCAAATTTTGTTAATTTTGACAAATTTGATCCTCAAATTATTTCTTGGCATATATAGTAGTCCTCAAACTTCAATTAGTTAGCAATATTCATCTCTATAGTTTGTAAAATTTAGCAAATTTTATCCCCAAAGTTCATAATTAATTCCCAAAGTTTAAAAAATGCAAAACAAGTCCTCATTATTTACATTTCGTGACAAAACTAGTCCTCAAATTTGGGGAATTTGGCGAAATTGGTTCCTAAATTATTTAACGGCCGTTAGGGTTTACATTTTTCAAAACGTTGAGGACCACCGTTGCAAAATTATTTAACGGCCATAATTGTTGTTTTTCAAAACGTTGAGGACATCTAACACCGTTAGATATATTTTTTGCCAAAACTCTGGAATTACGATGATCAAATACACTATTATTTTTGTTTGGAGACTAACATTGCCGAAATTGAAGAGTTTGAGGACTAATATTGTCAATTTTGATAAACAATAGAAACTAGTTTTACTAAACCATACAAAAGTAGGGAACCTATTTTGTAATACTAAAACTTTGGGGTTCAAAATTGCCAAATTTTCAAAACTATGGAAACTCAGTTTGCCATAACCCCTAAATCATGATGAACATATCTAAACATCGCTCATTCAAAAATAAATGTGTTTATATATTAGTTATTGAAAGTAAATGTAAAGTAAGTATTTCTAGCCATCTTACCACAGTTGTTTTAATCAAGTAAAATTGTAATGTTTTAGCGATAAATGTAACATTTTTTTATTTTATGAACGTTTAAAAAATAATAACTTGGTCAACATATCTTATCGTATCACTATTTTATTCGGTGAACTACAAGCATGCCAATGTACTACGTACCAACACGGTTTAATGTAGAATTAAACTAGCCCTAGACTATAGTGGTGTCTATGGATTCCGTGAAACTATGCATCTTTTCTTGCTCGTTGTAAGACCCCTTGGGTGGTAAGGGGCACATATTTAATTTATTCGGAGTTGTCACTTTTAAGGGAATATGAGTGGAAGCAATAACTATAATATTTCTAGTGACCTATTGATTGGTCAATGTAGATATTTGTTTGACACATTATGAGTTTATTTGGAACTCCGATCAAAATAATGTTGATGTGTGATGGATTTGTAAGATCGTGATTTTGTTAAGATACAAAAAACAAGAGAATAATTATGATATGATTATTGCTAAAAAATCACGATTCGATAGTATCTGTTAAAACCAGCTATATCTACTATGCGATTTTCGAAATTATTATATTAACATTTCTTTTACAACAAAATAAAAAATAAAATGATATATTAGTCTTTTACAAAAATCACGATCATGATACTATAATTTATCAAACACACTTAAAAACCACGATTATTGCATTTCACCATATATCACCACATGTCACAATACCGCAATTTTAAAAAGTCATAATAAACAAAGCCTATATGAAATTCCCAAGTAAACCTGCATCTCCAATTTTTTGGAGAGCACTTGGGTAAATGGTTACTAAACACGAGAGCTGTGTATTTTGTTTCTTTCATCCCTTCTACACTATCAGCTGAAGTGGAAGAGAAGGAATCAACTCATTTCACAAAAGTTATACAAAAGCTATCACTACAATTTATTCCAACTATCTTTCATATTTTAAAATTTTCATTTTCATTTCATTCATGTTTAAATCCATTTAATTTACACTTGAGTTAGGATCAATTACGTTTTTACTCGCACAAAAATAGTATAAGAGTTCTTAAATTCTATAAAATATCATCATAATCATGACTATCTATATTATTTCATTTTTAAATAATCAATAATTTAATTCATATCAATCTACCTATTAAATATAAAAAAGAATTATGGCTTGTGAAATATTATCATAACTCACTACTATTTATGTTTGTTCATTTTAAATAACCAATGAATTAATTAGTAATTATATAAATGTCAACATTGTTATAGAATTTAAAAAGTATAAAATATTGTCTGACATTGTTAGGATATACAATTTTCTCCAGTCAGTTTTTGACATTTTTGCATAACTTGTCCAACGCTATAATAGAGTTTTCACTTGTTTTATTTTTTATCATTATTATATTTCATTAAAATATATGATTATCATATTTTGATATAAAATCTAGAATTGTTGTTGTTTTCATTCATGATTTTAGTACATTTTTACTATTAATTTATAGTGTCATTAATAAGTTATATTGGACAATTTCCAATTATGTATCTTCATTTCCAAGTGTTCTCATATAGCATCTTTCAACCTAAAGGAATTTTACTTATGATATGTTGACTTTTATTCTTCTTTTTAAAAATAAATTTGATTGATTTTTTGTCATCTAATTTTGAGTATTTGATAGTCGAATGCAGATTTGAGTATTTGAGTATACACTAATTTGCGCTACAACTCGGGATATTTACTTCTATTTTAAAAGAGTAGTATTTGCAGTTAAGTTAGGATTGTTTGAGATTCATTTGGTGAAATTTGAGATCCAAGATGTCTTGAAAATTAGGGCTGTTTATGAATCTGATAATCATCTAAACATAATTTTCTGATTCAATGATATTGATCATCTAAAACATATATGCAATAGTAGATCCCACCTCAATGCATTCTACTTATTGTGCATCTATTACATCTTTTATCAATTTTTCTATTATTGGTTAAAATTCAGGATTCAATTTTTGGATGATCAAAATTAATGTGTTAAATATTTTAATTATCTTGTGTCCATAATGATTTATATTCCATAAGCTATTTTTCCGAAAAATATATAAAGTTGATTGAGTAGGGCATCCAGATCTTTGTGTATTCAGATGTTGCAAGTCACTGAGCCATCACTGAGCCATCACGGAGGAGATATTTCCACACCAAGTGGTCTCATAAGAAGACATTATGTCCCTCTCGCTCCATTGAAAAAACTCCTCGGCGTGGGGGATAAAACGATCCCAACATTAAATTGTTATTTAAATCAATGATTCAATTTTATTTTCATTTTATCTTATATAAGTATAATAATTATGTTAAATAAATTTTCTTAATTTGTAACGCTAAACTAACTACCTTATTTGGTTCAATTCTTGTACAGTATTATTAGACGAAAATAGGCGAATTCCTACTTCCTAAATCATTTGGGCAAAGCCCCCAACCCAATACTGGTTCTTTATAATTTCTAGTTTTGTAAAACCCTAAATCGAGGTTCTTGTGTGGGAAGATGACGCAAAAGGCAAGTCTTTTTAAAGGACTGAAGAAGAAATCCATTCCTCTCAATCGCCATGGAAAAATCCCTCACACAAAAAAAGGTAGCGTAATTTGCATAACAAGTATGCGTTTTTGTGCTTTTTGTTGAATATCGTTAGGTTTTGTTCTTTGTTCACAAAAGGGAAGAGAGCATTGAAGCCATCCAAGATTACCAAGGAGATGAACGTTGATAATGTAAGCATATATTTTCCTTCCGTGTTTCCTCCTCTGTGCTAATTCAGTAATTTTGAGCATCGATTAATTAGACAAAAGGAGATTGAATTTCGAATGTTTATTCCGGTTATCAAGAGGATGACATTATTACATATAGAAATAAAGTGTGCATTGCATAGCTTCCCACTATCAATTTTAAAGGTTTTGACTTGGTTACTGTTAGCAAGAAGGTGAGTAATTTTCACATAAACGACAATGCGCACAACCCACTTATGAAGTATAAAGTGGGTCTCTCAGTATGGCGCAATATTTTTGTTGGAATTGTGCATTTCGTTGTTAAATAGTTCAACAAATCAAATGCAGTCCATTGAGGTCGTGTGTATATGTAAAGCTGGAATTAACAGACTCAATATTTGAGATAGACCAATCCTGTCAATATTCATTCTGTTGATTTCTGTAAAATGTCGTTAAGTCTATGTTGAATGTTAGTTGCTTTTTTGAATTATCTGTTTGTAATTTGATTTATCAACAAAATGCACATATAGGATTCCTGTTGTTTAGATTGTGAGCTTAAGTTATACGGACTACTCGATATATCCTTTATTTCGTGATCAGGAGGTGAGGAAATTTATAAATCATTGCAACGAGGTAAAAGCTGCCACAATAGCTAATAAGGATGGTGGTCAGTTGAGTATCATTAAACCTCAAAATGATTCTTCAAATGGTGACTAAAGCTAGACTCAGACATGGTGTTTGCTTCATTGATCTGCAATTACTGATACATGGTGCAGCAAAATGAGAGCTTTATAAATTATGTTCTGGTACAATACACTGTATTAATGTGAGTTTACTCTTCCTTAAGGTATTTGAATATCAAACACAGAAAAAATGGCTAAGTCTTGATTATTTAATGAATGTTGGAATTTAAATAATTAATTATTAGTTGTAATTTGTATTTTAGATGAATATGGTTAATAACTTGTATTTTTGATTGATGAAAGAATGGGTATTTCCATTTGTGATATAAAGTGTCTAGGCAACAGGGAAAAGTTCGTCTGTAAGGGCTGGGGCTATCCATTGTATCTGATAATATGTGGTGTCCCACAAATCATCATGTCCTTCCTGCGTCAATATGCCTTTTTCTTTCATCTTCACAACAATCCTTCTCAATAAATCTGGGATGACTTGTGACAAATTTGAATCACCATAATCTGCTAAGTCAGCCTTCATGCATGTGTCCATTCTCCTGAGTATCCCTAACCAAAATGTCCTAAAGCTTGGGCTTTCTGAAATTGGCTTAATATAATATAGATAAACTTCTGTCAATGCCTCCATTGACAACTTAAGAGTACCCTCCATGCTTCTTGTTTCTCTCTCTGAGTTTTCTCTTCTTGAGTATTGTAGCATCTTTTCATGCACATCATCTACCATTGCAAAGATAACATTGTAAAATGAGTTAACACAGTTTGTTGGTATGAACAAAAGGTCTTCCGCTATAATGAAGCTTCTTTGTAGAGAAGTAACTGCATGGTTTCTAACTTCTTCTCTCCTGGCTAGGCTAGTTTTTTTTAGTGATTCGCCAAGTCGTTGAAATAAGTTAATTGGGTTGTATAATCTTGCACTCTCTTCTGTACAAGAGTTACTTGCTCCTACACCCAGAGGATCCATGTATGCTGCTCTGTACCATTCCACTAACAAATTTGCTGATTCAGCCAACAAGTCCATGATCTTTACGTTATTCTCTACTCGGCTATTCCTGAGTGCAACAAATGCGAACGCACAGTCCACACAATTTGGATAGTTAGCTTTAGTTATGTGATTCCCATTTGACATAAATTTGATGAGAGTTTCAACACCTTGGTCATATGTTTCTGGATGACGACCTGTTACAGACAATAAATGCAAAACTGAAGCCCACCCCAGTTGTGTTTGCAGTTTTTCTGGATATTCTGTCATGATCTTGCTGGTAGAATTCAATAGGAATTCACAGCAAGTATCAAGAATTTCTTTCTCTGTTCTCCACATGAAATTTATAGATTTGAAAAAGATTTCCTCTGACCCTCCAAGTTCATTTGAAGAAAGAAACTTGAGGCACATCTTCATAAGGGATATGATGGCCTTTTCAGAGAATGGAATGGGTGAAAATAGAGGAAACTGTGACACCTCCACTAGGTAATCGTGATAATGAGGCCAAAATGATGACAGTCTGTGTACATTTGCAAGAGTTAGACAAGTTATTAACTCCCAACAGAATCCTACTGTCTCTTCCTCCTCAATAGGTGTGCTAAACTTTTGTCCTTTTCCAGCTGCTGCAAATATAATGCATCTCCCGAGATCAAGCAGTGATTCATCAGGTAGATTTGAACTTGTACTGAAAATATTTCCAATGCGACATTGTTGAATGATTTTCATATTCTGTTCTAGTTCACCTAACCCCAGATTTAAAGCTTCTTCAACACTCTCTAAGGACATAAACTTTATAAATCTTGCCATGATCCCTGAACTATGACGCATGTTTCTTGATTTAGGATCTTGAGTTTGTGATTGAGCGTTGGAGTCTACAATTTTGGATGGCAGTTCAATGTTGTCCTGTTCAAACACAGACTGTGGTAGCAACTTGAGCTTTTTGAGCTTCAACAAGCACTCAACAATGGTTCTCCACCCTCCTCTTATGGAATCTTTGAAAGAATTTGCAATTGTAAATACCGCAAGAATTGCCATCTTCGGCTTCATGTCATGGCTGAAAGAATATAATGTTTCTTCTGAAGAGGCGTAGGGATTGAGCAATGTAGTGAATTTGCAAAAGGAGCAGAGGAGCTCGTCCAGAGTATCTTGTAAGTCATACTTTGCAATTCTGGCTATTGAAAAACATGCTTCAATGCATTCATGAAGGATTTCCTCGTCATCTGATTGTTCAAAAACTGCAGCAAGTGTTGCAAGTGAAGGCCCCGCGATGGAAGCAAACATATCTCGTCCCAGCCGACGTTCGAAGTCACATAGAATGAAGGGTTGAATACTCTTGGATCTGTTAATGAGTTGGATCCATCTGCTTGGATTCATATCCACTGTTACACCAGATTGATCAAGACTTATTGCATTGTTGGAGATTGACTGGAAAAGCTCTGAAAGATACTCTCTTGGTAAATCACTCCCCCCATTGATGGAACGATTATTTCTAATGAAATCCTCCTCTGTCATTTTTTTCTTCACTTGTCGGTTATGCTGATCAGTATTCAGCATAATGATAGAATAGCATAAGATCATGACAGCATCCTTGCTGACAAATAGATCAGAGGACTGTTGTTCATACAATTTTTCTGAGAATGCCTCTAGAATTCTCTGTATTTTCTGAGATTCTCCAGGTAATCTAAAAGTCTCCAGATATGTTCTAAGTGCAGTGTCAAGAACCATTCCAGAGAATTCAAATGTGTTTGTAAATTCCCTGAGAACTTGAATGTTGAATGGATCAGGATCACCAAGAAAATCACCTATCAATGTCTTGTCTAATCTTGGAGTGTATCTGAAAAATATTGCGTAAGCTTTAGCTTCAGGTGGATCTGCTGTTAACTGAGACATTTTCAAATACTCTAATCCCTTTTTTTCATCTCGATTGAAATAGTTCCTTGCTATTGACATCTTCCTCTTTTGAACTTTTCTGTATCTTAAGAACTCCACCAAACCCTCTTCTCGACCAATATATGGTTTGATATCTTCCCAAATAGGCCTGTAATCAGATATTTCTACAGGGTATGGACCTGACATGCTGATGTCATCTTCTCTATCAATTTTGTCAGCTATGGTGTGAAAAATGAGTGATAGTCCTTCAAAAGCCTGTAACTGAATACTGGTCATGTGCCCTCCTGTTGGAAAAGCATATTTGCATAGCAACTTTCCTGTCTCTTCAAACACATTCCTGAAAGTCAGATCGCAGTCATAATTTACATACACTTGTATTGTGAATGTGGTTTGCCTGCAGAAATTTATGATCCCTTCAACTGCAACTTCCTGGAGCTGGAGTGATTTGCCAGTTGTGGCAACTCTGAACAAAACAAATGAGAAGAATGCTTCCAGTTGGAGACGTATGGACCTGTATGTTATAAAGAATTAGTTTATGTATCATTTTTAATTCGAAACACCCTGTCTAACCTGCGGAAAAAGTGATATATATTAAGAACAGTACTGCAAATCAATGATAGAACCAAGGGACTTGAGCTACTGCCATAGTGGATCAAATGATGGAATAAATCATCTTGAATCATCCTTAGAAGCTTGGGATGCTTGCCTATGCTATCTCCACTCAACTCTATTGCAGAATTGATCAAATACAATGCGAAGGCTTGTGTGTTCTCATCTACACACTGATATGTCAACCCATCTGATTCAAGAATATCCACAACGTTAAGTAAAGAACACAAGAAGTGGAAGATATCAACAGCAGAGCGGATTCCATATCCACAATCCAAATTGTTGTCTTCAGAGTCTGACTCTGAGTTCTCCCAATCATTCACCTCTATATCTGGTAATCTTGAATAGATAATTTGAATGAGCTCGTGCATTGTGTATTTTGCACTACGTTGTAATGAATCTCCCCGGTTTGCAGACTGTTGAACTACCTGAAATTAACTTGTTAAAATGCATACTTTGATTGAATGGTTAAAAGTGTTACCTGGAAACACGTATTAACGACGGTGCAAGCGTAATGATCAGTGAGGAGAACTGAAGATGGGTGCCTCATGATGGCGGTAAGAGCATGAAGAATTCTCATCATCACAGCATCTTCCACCATGGGGCTTGTTTTCTCGAGTCGACAGCTAGTTATTGCCGTGACAGCCATATTTATAACTTCCCTTGCACCAGGGGATTTGTCGTCAAACACTCCTAGACGGAGTATTTTCAATACGGACTGAAGAGCAACTGAGGTCGCTGCTGCTGGGACGTCATCACTTTGAATCACATCAAAGAAAGGTGAAAGGTAAATACAAGGATGCATAGTGTGCCATTCCTGCTGAGGATTGAAGATAAGGGATCTAAGTGATTTTAGAGATTGTAGAATCCAAGGATCACATCCTTCATCCTGGCGGTTGTAAAAACCAGGATTCAAATCTGATGTTCCTCGGATTACAGCAAGTAAAGCTGCAACCTCTGTGTTGAGCATGCACGACAATCCCAATTCTTTTCTTCTTGATTTCGATATTGGAGACGGGTGTCTATCTTCGTCTTCATTGTCCATCATCATCCTTCAACCACAACCAAAAAGGTAAGGATTGTTGGTTGAAACTGGTATTATTGCACCAATGGTCGATAACCATTTCAACCCCAAAAAAGAATTACTTTAAATAACTGTGAGGCAATGAGCAAATCTTGTAACAGCATACAAACAAGATAACCATATCGACTAATCTTGTTTTCAATGATTGACTACGGTTATATGATCTAGCATTCTCATACCCACGGATTGTGTAACATCCCGTAGCTTCAGCAGCCCAGTTCCTATGCAAACTTAAATGCTTAGTTCGATCGACTCAGGAAACAATCAAAATATCAGTAAGCGAACCAACATTTCTTCCAAATTGGGATCAATCATCGAAGAAAATAGTAGCAGGTCCAAGTTTTGAAAGGCAGAAAAGATTTTGACAAGACAAGAGTGAGTCGTCATCTTTGGGAATAGAGAACCAACTCCTAGGGCAATTTCTGGCTCCGACGCCGAGTTAACTAAGAATGACACGACAATGCAGAGACTGCACCAGTTTCACAAACACAGCTTCTTCATTATTGATAGCCTGATGAAAACATTACAAATAAAATGTGTGTTGATTTATCAAGTATAGAAAGGCGAATGTCACTGCTTCGCTTTTCAAACATTCAGATAAAAATGGGGTGTTTGTATCGAATCAAAAGCTGGCTTCCTCGGTCGATGGTTTCGTTAAGAAATATCGCAGACTGTTTTCAAGAACCTGCAAAATTTTCCATTTTACAACTTTTCTTTGCAAGGCCAACAATGAATGATAACTACCTGCTGAAGAGGCCTGATGAGAGCATTCCCTCTGTAGTTAACATGGAATTTAGCCTTTGCCGACAACCCCTTCAAGACACACAATGTTATATACGTCAAAATGGACCATCAATGGGCGGGCCATTTACCTCAGTGTCAAACTCTCCAGATTTTATTTCAATGTTGATCTCAGTTACAATCTTCACAAGATCAACGAGTAATCCAGGACGATCAGCCGTTTCAACGCAAAGCAAACTGCAACAAAAATGACACTAATCTCCTTTGATCGAGCTACATTGATAAAGTTGTAATTGCAAGTCACATACCTTTGCTCTGGACCATCATCATAGACGTGGATTTGCGTTTTAATGACTTCCAACTGCAATATCATTCACAACATTGCCAGTCTCAATGCACTCATGAATCAAAGAGATAAATTAACAACAAAACACGAGAGCAGTACATTTTCTACAGAAGGTCGACCACCAAATGCAATTCCCAAGGCTAAACGAGCGCCTGATTCCTGAAAAGTGAAAGAATACAAATTCCTCTCAACTTTTAAACATATTTTGTGAAAATACAATACAGATGAAAACTTTGACAAGCTGAATATTTATCTAGGAACCATACTGGATGGTATTCCAACATATTGTTGATGATTGTCAAACGTATCGCCTCAAGCAATTCAGGGTCATCGACTTTCCTTCCTGTCGAACTAATCACCAGCATGATAATTAACAAGCAAGACAAGAAAGAGCATATGAGTAGCTTAACAGCACTTCCAGAATGAAAATTAAATACTGCAAAAGGGTTTGCCTCGATTAGAGACCTTCTAACATGGAAAAGATAGTTCCTAGCACTTGTTTTTTTTGTTGTAATAAGGGTGTGTTGCTTCAGCCATGAAGCCGAGCCTACTTATTATGAAGTAACCTTGATTCAATCATCCCCTAAGCTAAATGGTTATCAATAGTTTTAGTTTTTAAAAATGCAAATGGAAAACCTAATTGGACAGGAAGAGTATAAGAAGCATGGAATTACGCTTTTGTGATAGAAAACTTGTTGTGTTTGCCGGAAGAATCGAGGTATACGTTTGCCTTGACAACATTCAGCCCCAGTTTTTTGAGAGCATTCATCTGCAGAAACCAGAATCATCCAATACTAAAGGATACAGCTCCTTAGAAACTTAGGACGATTCATGTCTATATCAATTTAGAAAGTGTTCAGGATTTGAGTGGTAACTAAATGAAAAAAAAATGCAGCATACCGTATCCAAGAGAGCACCAAGACGATCACCAAATGTGATCTCTACAATGGTCGCATTAGGATCGGAATCTTGATCTATTATAACAATGGGTGTGGGAATCACATCAGTCTCTTCTGAGCTTCCATTCTGTACTTAAAGTTTTCATTTACAAAACGCAATTGAATTAAATTTTATAAGGAAACAAAGCTGTATAAATTGAGAATTAGTCGAGTTGCGTACCTCAATAGCAGTTGCTGGTGAAGCTTTAGGTGTCTTTGAATTTAGAAAAGATAACATGCTGAACAACCATAAGGGTTGAAAAATTAACAGTCAAGCAATTTAAATACAAGGATAGGGACCCAAAACAGTGTAAGCAAGTATGGATACGACTGAAATGCAACCAACAAAAATCAAGGAACTCAAATTTTTGAAGCTATATATCTCAAAATATTAATCAAGATACCTTCTCTTAGAAATGGTGAAACTTGTTCGAAATGGATCGAAGGAAAATGAGATTCCAGAAAGCGAAGATGGTGAAATAAGATGCTTATCGGGGACTTTGAAATTGCTATAGGTTCCAAAACTACCCGTTGTGTAAGCACTGGTGACAGCCATTGTTCACTTTCCCAAGAGTTAGGGTCCCAGAAATTCAGAAACGAAGATAAAGCTTCAATATTACCGTCAGATGTATACAAATTTCTGATTAGGTAACAGCAAGACGAACGGGAAGGTGGGATTCATGAGAAATCGAAAAAATGAATGGTTTTGGCATTGGGTCATGGGAAAAGAAGTGAAAACGGTTCATGTGCGTATCCAAGGACTAGCCCATGACCTCAAAAAATAAAATTAATATAAATATGGGTTTATCTTGTGTTATCCATGCATGAAGGTGAGGAATATAGATAACTCAGAACAAGAAAAGATAACAATGAATGTTGTCCTATTATCGACCGGAATATCTTCTCTTGGCAAACACGCACAAAGATTCAACCCAAATCCTTTGGGTTTATTTGCTGTGGCCGCCCAGATGGGCTGGGCTGGGCTGGCTTGCACAGCCCAACTCACAGTTGTCACTTGTAAGTTGTAACGCAATTACGTTCAAAATTTTGTGCAATTCGAACCTACATGTTTCACAAACAATGGTCTTATCTTTGCCCATGATTTAGATTTAGATTTCCGGCTTGGACCTGTAAAACAATATTTCATCTTCACTATTCAAATACTAATTTATGGATATATTACATGAAATATTTCAACTCACCTAAATTACAAAATACAACTATAAATTGATTATTTACAATTTAGGTATCTAATTATGGATTTCAAAATCCTAAAATAAGAAATAAATTAACTGATTCAACAAGTTTTCCGATTGTTATATTTTATGAAGAAACGGACCAATTTTGTGGCTGGTTCAAACATGTTGGGTTTTGAGTTATTGATTATTTTAGGCTTAGGGCTTACAAAAAAACATAGTTGGGGCTTGGGATGGCATCTCTCTGAAGTGTGAAGTAGTTTGAAAGTGGTGTAATAATTAACATCATATCATTTAGGACTAGGTTGTGATAAGAAGGTATAGGAGGCCCTTGAGATACTCGACAATTTCGGAACCTCCCAGCTTGGAGCTACCGAACAATCGGTCCACAAAAGTGATAGGGACCTGTTATCATATACCTGTAATTCAAACAGCAAGTAGAGTAGATGGGATTACTACTTACCTCTTCAATGCGGTAGCTATTTCTAGAAGCTCTAACAATCATCTCCATCTGAAAAACGTATCCTTTGCTCACACACGACCTTATTACATCTTCCACCACACATTTCTTATACAGACTGCTTTCACAACAAAGTTAAGAAGCACAAACATCATATAACTAAATCATATATCACTGTACCGAAATGATCCTGTCAAGTCTGATACTCCTGGCCAGAGTAGTGTTTGGGCCAGTACATTCGCACCCCTGCTTGTNATCATCAAAAAATAATCTAGTAGAGCAAGTGTATCTCTTGTAAAAAAACAAACTAAATGACGCACATTTTGAAGTGTCAATAGAGAAAGTAAAGGGAACCGAACAGAGTACAGGAATTCTTCGAGTATATGTAGCCTGTAACTGAAAACAAGTTCCAGTGTTAAATTTGAAATCATCTGATCTACCCGTTCCCATCCAAACAAATCCTCTGCTTTGCAACACCACAGTAAGATTGCATTGAGAACTCGTTCTTCGGAAGTTACTGTCAGGTCTGGATGCTGTGTAAACAAATTCTGAGACCGTGAGTTTGCATAATACAGTTAAAGCATACTCTTCAGATCATAATCCAGTCAGTAAGTTGGAACAATCTCACAGCATCACACTCCATGTATTGAACATCAATATCAGTTGATTGGGAGAACATTCTACAAACACTAAGCTTTTCTTTCTATGTGGAGTGGGATAAATGGAGACTTGTAGAAAAATAAAAAATAAAAAATAAAAAATAAAAAATAAAAATAAAACAAAAAAATCTCTACATCTTGGAACCAACAAGAAGTGTTCACTGCGAAGAACAATAGTCACCTGTAGAATGCTCCTGAATGTCTCCTCATCTAGCATGGCAAAGTTGATGCTGGCAGTTGTGCAATAATCAAAATGCATTGAGAATTTCCTTTGGCATGCTTCTTCAATTAGTTTACATGAAGAAATGGAAGTTACTACTTGTAATATGTCGCACACAGAGTCCTGCAACAAAGTCCAAAAGTTAGGCAATCGAAAAAACCTAAATATTGTGCCAAAAATCTCTGCATCCTCGTCCATTAAAGTTGGCATAATAGAAAAACTTGTAGTATGACCTTCTGCCCTTCATGCCTGCATATAGCATATACATGAGAGGTATTAATATTCCTTTTCTAATTTTGTGATCAGAAGGCTGATATGTGAACCTCGTCTCCTTTATTTTAGTTCAAAAACAACAAATTAATGCTTTAGTTCAGATATACTAGTTATCTAAGGATATATACAACAAGCTGTTGATCTTACCTCGGAAAGGTGTTCCAAAATGAGTTTGCAGCATTCTTGATGAAGTAAAGAAACCCCAAACTGATCTGCTAGCAAAAGAAGCTGGAGTATTAAGGCATCCGTGTCAATAGAGTCCTTCATGATAACTTCTCCACGATACATAAACTCAAGCATAATCTTGAATGCCTCAAGGCAAACTTCATTCAAGCAAATATGAGATGATAAACTCTCTTTCATCCCATTTGTGAACATCTGCAAATATTTCATGGCATCAGAAGAAAAATATAAGAAAATCATTTCTAGAACATAAAAAAAACTCTACCCAGACGTATAATTTAAAAATACCAGCATCTCATTAAGTTGACCAACTATTTTCCATGAAACATATATCGAAGAGTAATGCAGAAGATAAAAATAGAAAAGTTCAATGCCACTGCATACTTTTTATAGAACAAGCTTTCCATCAAAATATTCTTGAATTCATTTCAAAGTATACTATTGAAACCATGAATACCCAAATTTTGATCTCTATAACAGAATCAAATACATAACAAAAGCTGTAAATTTGAGCACCTAAATCCCATAGAATACCTTACCTTACTGAAAGGGGAACTCCACAAGCTAAGTATAATTCTATGTGCCTTTGCGATATGACCATAGCCTTCGACAGAAATGTCTACATCACTATACAGACCATTTGCCAACATGCTTGTAAGAATATTAATTTCAATGGGTAATAGGTTGAGGAAATTGTTGTAGCAGTTCATTCCGGATCCTCTATATGCTACCTCTATGCCATCTCCTGAGCCAAAGAGTTTCTTGTTTAATTTGAAACGCTCAATCACTCCATCACATTGCTTGACCAATGTATGCACTTCAAACTCTGCACTTAGGTTTTTCACCATTGAGAAATGTGACTCCGGAACCTGCGAGAAAAAATCCTAAGGGCTGTGAAATAATCAGAAGAATCACAGAAAGCATGAGTACCATATTGATTGTTTTGGATACTAAGTTTGATATCTAGATAACATTTAGCACTAAAACATTACACTATTTAAGCATAAACTATCATGTATAAAATCATACCTTGGTACTGCCTGTATATATGTATTCCAGAACAGCATGGAGTATAGGATATGGAAAATCTAGAAGTTTGATGAAGTCGTCTCCTGAAGGGCTCAGCCGAAAATTTCCAGATGCAGCTAGTATAGCCTTATGTGCTGGGACAATCTTCTCTTCTCTTCCGACAATAAAAAATACATCAGCCAGTTCCCAGCTTTCAAGAAACGTTTTGAGTCCCCAATTTTCAAAGTCTTCAGTGGATTCCATATTGTCATCTGCCACTTCTATGTTGGTGTATCCACCAAAATCCACATGCTTCCACAAGGATATATGGTTTTGTGTCGAGGGCAAAATGTTAATGTTCCGGTAACCAACATGTTTATCCCAACTGCTAAGCCCCACATACTGGACACCAGAAATTGGGTTCGAATCAAGCCACTGGAATACAAGATTTTGAAAGGGGTACCTGCCCTTGCCAATACTTATCAAACCATCATAGATGCTAATCCAATAACTTTGAAATGTTGAAGAACAAAAAAGATCAATTCCAGAAACATCGACAACAGTCTTACCATTGACTTCAATATTCAACTTCTTGTTCCTGTGGCTACCAATGATTACTGTGTAATGCGGGCTAGTATCTTTTTTGTAATGGTAATGCTGACTCGCAGCATTTTCCCGAAAGACAACTGTGACATCATTGTATGCAAAAGCATCAAAAGCAACACAACCTCTGCCAGCCTCCTTGAACCGGAGATCATCATGCCAAGCACATTCAAATGGTGCAACAGTGAGGTACATCCTCTGTTTCTTCTCCATGAGTGAGAAATGCAGGCAAAAGATTGTCTACGTTCACTTTTTGCTCGCTCTGCAAATTATCTAGAAAAGTTAAAAAGGCGTATTAATAAAATCTGGATTAAACTAATATTCATATTGCAGAATAAATAAAGCTTCAAGCTTTAATTAATAATTAGCGGCTATAACAAGAGTAACTAACACAAGTAATGAAAAGTGGTCTCTGGGAGACGAAAGGGACTGGTTGCATGTCTAGCAACAAGAAACTTATTCCCGGTACAAACTTGAAATAATCAACCACTATTCTAACTAATCGTAAGGAAAGCATGAAACATGAGAAGAACCACCAATATCCTCTTCCACTTTAAGTTAACAGACCAAGTTATCAAATGAACAAATACCACGTGTACTGAAAAATATATCAGGAAGTCAAAAAGGACAAAGGATGAGAAGCAGGGACCTGAAATGAAAAGGGAAATGATAAGATTCACCTCAGAAAGAGTTGAGATTTATAAATAGCACGACACTAGAACTTGGTGGATTTGGCCAGAGTTGCCAAAATATCCAGAAACAAATCGTGGATGAGATGACTCAGCGTTACTAGGGATACGCAAGCTGTTCCAAAACATCGCAGTCTATCACTGTCTAAAACAAGCCCACTATTGCTAGAAGCCATTCAATAAGAAAATCATAACGAAATATTTAGACCCACATATTCCATGTAAATATCTAGTCTCGTGCATCCTTCTCCACATTCTAATCAAGGAACAAAAAAATCTAAGCCAACCCAAACACCAGGAAACAAAAAAAAATCAGCAGTGGATAACCTTATGTGAATTTATGGATACGCCCTATAACGAAAAGAAGCCGTATTCCAAACTTGCATCAATATTATCCACTTGCAGATGATCCTTATGATAATAAAGGATTTTTGCTGCTATATTGGATCTATGGGAGAATCCAGGCGTCCTTCCATGTCCGATCGTTCAGATTCAAATCGCAATTTGTGATTTTCATTGCCACCACAATTGAAGCTTTTGACAAATTTATTCAAGTTATATATTCCTAATTGATATGTTTATATATCAACTTAATATTAATGTAAAATGTAGCCTATAACACCATATAGAAAATTAGTATACATTTTATGTTATGCGATTAAGAACAATGTTGGTGTTGTGCCCCAACGACATAATAATGTTTCCTTTCGGTCAATGTTTTCATATCGATCCGACGTACCATTTCGATCCGAACTGATATGATCGGTATACACTCAATATACCGGTATACTGACAATATACCAATATTTTTTTGTTTTTTATTTTAAAAAAATATTTTATTTTTATTTTTTCCGAATTGATTCGAAAATCCGATACCAAACGATATCGATCAAAATATCGATATTATCTGATTTTCATCATACCGATCGGTATATCGATTGAAGAGTCTGATCGCATTCATCTTGGCGGAAAGAGTTGAAGGGCTAAGAGACTCTTCAACCCATCTCCCATTATTTAAATTTTATAATATTTTCTTTTTGTTTGACTTGTCCAATCCTATTCATATGGGTTTGGCATTACAATTAAAATTAATCTTAGAATCTTAACTCAAGTTTATTTTATTTGATATCATATTAGGCAATCATCTTCAATCATGTCCGTTCAAAAAATTTATTCTCTCATCTACATCAGTTTTCTTTCTGTACACATCATTATTATTTAATTTTATAAATAACTTTCATTTTATTCCTACAACAATGTCCTGACACTTGTAATTTTTAAATATTATTTTTTTACACATTGAATACCTTATAATCATAATATTATCGATAAAATTATTATATAAATATATTATAAATATTTATATTTTAAAATTAATTTTTAATAATTTTCTTTAATAAAAATAGAGTGTATGTCCCTGAGATACTCTTTTTCTACACCTAGATAAAAGAAATGGAACTTGGCTGTCCAGTCAAACTGGTTGGTCAAGGAGAATGATTGGCCTTATCGTCAAAGAAGTTTGATTTTCTTATCGTCAACTTCTCAGTCTTCAAAATATTAATGATGATTCAATTTTGAATGAAAACGAAATGACTGAATTTTATCCCAAATATGACATGACCTGCCAAACCAAACAAGTCTTCACTAGTTCAACAACATAAACAAAAACACCAAAATCACAGCAGAAGCACAAGATGACACCGCCGCTGAGGAGGATTGCTTTACACTCATCGGGGATTGGGTGATTGTACTCGTTGTATCTACTGCAGGATCCATCGGAGAAGCGGAGATCTCATCAGTTGGTGGTGTTTCGAAGGCGGGGGTGGTGGATTGTGAAGGCGGAGGCGTGGAATTGGATGATAGGGCAGTGGCCTTGATAACCAACTTCATTCCCGCGTCACAGTGACCGGGAAAGGCGCAGATGAAGTAGTGGATCCCTGGGGTTTTAAGGGTAAAGGTGTAGGCACCGCTGGTATCTGTGGTTATGGAGTTGGCGATGGTGCAGGAATTGTAATCCTCTGCGGTGACTTCATCCACCGTGTGGCCGGCGGCGTAATTAAAAACTGAATTTTTTGAAAGTTAATTGAATAATTGATAGATGATGCAATTGCAATTTGCACATACCGAGAGAATCACCAACAATAAATGTCTTGTCTGAAATCCATGAAGAATAATCAGATCCCATTGACCAACCGGAGGAGTCTCCAACGGTGTAAGTTGCAGCTGAAATCCCATCAATGCTAAACCATGCCATCATCATCATCATCATCATAATCATCATCATCCCCATGCTTTTGGATATGTGTATGACCATGATGATAAAATGATGTAAATATATAAACATATATCACTGGAGTTGTTCACTGAATTTTCAAAATAAAAGTATTGGTGTTAGGCATATTTGAGTCAGTACCCATTACTTAAATCAATATCAACATTATATGTCTTCTCAATTCATATTTTTTTTATTTTTCTCCACTAAACCCGTGGCCGAATCATTAAAAAAACCAGGATGTGGCCTCGCCTGGCCGGTTCCCAAACTTAGCATTAAACACAATTAGATTGTAAAATGTTAAATCAAGGATCTAAGTTTGAGAACATTCAAATAAGCCAGCAAAAGCATCATCCATGGTATTCATGTAATAGCCACCACAGGAGCCAAATAAAATAATCACAAGTGAAGATGAATCAAAACAGAATGAAGTTTGAGAATTTGTTGGATTAATTCAAATAAGAAGGGGAAGATGCTCAAAGTCACTACAATAATTCTTATTCTAAGCCAATAACTTGGACTCCTTCATTTTAGTTGTTCAAATTACATTTTGAATTCGTAGGACAAAGCTCTAATTTCATCCAACACCTAAGCCACTCATTGGTATACGTATACGTATAGGTATAGGTATATCGGGATGATATGTGACAACACTATTATAGTGATCCTCCCTCAGTAACCCAAACCTGAAACTAACAATGAACAACTTTTAGTTGGTTTTCTAACAAGAACAAGAAAATTCCAAGATAAAAGAATTCCTGAACTTCGTTCCAGAACAAAAGTGAAATGAGCAGGATAGGTAAAGGTAAAGGTAAAAGATGTGAAGTTGTGTAAGCTTCTTCTCCAGGGAACATTACTTTGAAAAATCCTTCCTTGTCAAATACACAAAACACAATCTCAAAATCATGTTATTATCTCAAGTACAATAAAATAAACATTGACTCACATTGCTTGAGTGATAATTCAAGTCACCTCCGCATTCTCCAACTCAATAACCGCCTTTGTTTCGTCCCTCAGAAATCTTCGACTGCGTGCCACACTAAGTGGTCTTTTCATGAACTCCTGTTGCCATAAAAACAAACACAACTTATTCCGAAACATCTGCTGAAGATGGATACAGGTGCTACCAATAATAACCAACCTTTCCTTGAAAAGCAATTAGTGCTGCCTCTGCTTCTGCCTGTGTGTTGAAAGAAACAAAGCCATAGCCAGCAGACCGTCGTCTGGGATTTTCATGAAAAACGATTCCAGCAGACACAACATTGCCCTTTTCAGCATTGAAGAATTCTTTAAGGTCTTTTGATCGAGCTTGAAATGGTAAATTTGCTACAAACAAGTTGTGCACTGGCTTAGGCTTTGGCACAACTGAAGGTTTCTTCTTTTTTGGCTTAGCCCAATTCAGCTTCAAAACTCTACCTTCAAATTCCTACTTACTCAATAAAATATAACCATATAACTATTTTGCAAACCTCATTATACCACAAATCATACTAAAGTAAACACTTACCGAAGATTCAAGACTGGTAAGAGCAGCAACAGCTTCTTCATGCGACCCCATTGTTACGAAGGCAAGACCCCTATTTCTGGTTTTATTATACATTGAAAACTGACAAACACACAGAACAAATCAGCATCCAAAACCAAAAAAGAAACCCATGAGAATGACAAAAAAACTAACCTCAATTTCATTCACACTGCCATACTTTTGAAAGACGGGCCGAAGATCTTCGTCTGTACATGTCCAGGGAACATTCTGAACGAGCAATCTGTTCCGTGAAAATTGATCTTCTTCCACAAAATTCTCGTCCCCAGTTTCTGACTGAGTGATGGGTTGAGACCTAACTTCGGCTAGCACTAACTGTAACGGAGGAATAGACCTTTTAATTGTCGACTTCAATGAAAGAGGAAAAAGACAAGGCTTCGGGTGTGGCCGGAGAATTAGAAAGTCGGAGATGGAAGCCGATGAGAAAGGAAGACGAAATGATGCCATTTTGTGGACGACCTCAAAGCTCGACTGCAAGTGCAAGCATCCTGCGCTGTGGCTTCCTAGAGTCGAAAATGGACCAACAAGGATGGATAAAATAAACCCAACATAAATTAAATTTTAAACATTCCCCCTTAAATCTTTTTCTTATCTATACAATGTCTTAAATTCCACCGGAATTTTATATGATATTTAAATAAAATACCAACTAAAACTCATAATTCCTCGTATACATTCTACTTTGACATTTAATTTCATGTTTCATTCGAACATTCAATTTCAATAATCCTTATTATAGATTCTGATATTTCTATATTTCGGGAACACCATGATAATCTATTGATTTGGTGGAATTTTTGCAAGATGAATGATTCAAGTAGTGGGATACATTTTGATGCTTGACAATTTTTTGCATAAATGAATGATACAATTATATATATCAAATATACTTTTATTGGCTCATCATGTATACCGATCAATACGTGTTTTAAAAGATTGCTTTTTATATTTTGATTGTTAGATTACATTTAAATATAGTTTTGTGAATGTGCAACATGTAACGTTGGTGCTAAGCAAAGTATAGGTGAATGCAATATGGGGGATAAATTGAGAATGATTAAACATTAAATATGAGTAGAGAATGGTTAGATTAGCACTTTCACAAAAATATATTTTTCAAGATAAAGTGAAAATACATAAATATTATGATAAAATTATGTGTATTCACCAATTGGTAGGATAATCACTAAGAAAATTTGTGATTTGAGAAGATCAAGGTTGTGATGACAAATTGAGAGCTATAAGAACTCGTCTAATCAAAGTAGACAATGTCTTGCAAATTTAATTTGGTATCATCAAGTTGGACTTTTAGTCGATGTATGGTGGGAAAATTGTAAGGACATTGGGTATATAAGATAGATTTAATGAATGTAAGATATTTCAGTGATTGTGAGACATCTCAATGCAATTTATCATAATTAAAGATTAAATTAGATGAATCCACAAAGCTAAAATTTTGTAATTGGTATCATTTGATGTTACTTTTTGAATTGTACATGTATTGGGACATTGTTTAACGATAACTCATCACATTTCGCGAGGTGCTACCTTCAATATATAAACATCGATTATTCAATTAAAGTTTAATATTATTTTACTTTAATATCTTAAAATCCAAGAATATTATTTTTTCCATCATGCCCAACACAAAAAATTCTCATTAAATTCATCTTGACAACCAATTTCTTCCTTAAAAAAATTCAACGTTGAAAATCAAATTTACTAAAATAAATTTCGAGAACCCTAATTGCAAAATTAAACATAGATTTATCAATTTCACTACATCATTTTGGACATTAATAGACGAGCTAGCATATCCAATGCATTTGCGAGAAGATGCCAACATCTCAATCAATTTTCTCCCTTAATAACTAATTCATGTTTTCATACCGGTCGGTATGGAAAATATCGGCCGGAACCGATATTTCGACCGGTATCGGTTTTCCGGGTCGAGTCGGAAAAACAAAAAAAAATTATACCGAATCGGAATGGTACACCGAATCGATATGAAAACATTGTAACTAATACATAGTATAATTGGTGTTTTTATACATTCAACCAAAAACTGATGAACAATTCAATATTGAGAATCAAAATTGTCAAAATAATGTGTGAAAAGTATAGTTGCACATTTCAAAAATTAGGGACTCCTAATGTTGCCAAGGACAAAGTTTGCCAAATTTCGGGACCAACTTTGTCTATCCCCTCAATTTCAATTGATATTGTTTGAAATATTGAAAATCAAATTTATCACATATATTAAATTTCGAGTACTAGTTTTCAAAATATTTAGATGATTGTGTTCAACAAATTTTGAGAAATAGTTTTGTCAAAATTAATTAATTATGATGAATAAAATTTATTAAATCATACAAAATATGTATACCTTAAATATCACTCATGCGTCTATGTTTAAGAATGGGAATTGTGATCATATTTGAGAAAAAAAGACATGAAATAATTTTATTTATGTGAGAACACAAGAAAATTTGAGGTAGAAAGTAGCTACAATGATCATCACTTGCCCGTCATTTTCATAAATAAATATCACTAGATAGTCCTTTTATAAATTCACAAAAAACGTTTCAAACTTATATTTTTTTTGGTAATCTCTAAATCTAAATCCAGCTATATAATTTAACAATTAGTTTTTTATAGTCATTTACTTTATGCCCATCATAAGGTCAGGCCTCAATCGAATTGATTCGAGTTTTAAATTAAGTATGGGATCCAATATTTATTTATCATATGTATTTATATGAATGGAATCTTTTAAGTTAGACCATAATCAAACCGAATGTCATCCATGCACATGCCCTAACTATGATTAGTATATATTTCATTTTTCTCTATTATTTTGTTTTGGGTTTTATGTAGGAATAGATGATTTGCCTCAACATATTTGGGTTCAGACAACCAGAGCATCCGGCCGAGATAACCTCTGCATGTCCTGTAACTTGTGCCTGTGGTTTTCCTTTTTTTTTGTTGTAGTTGTAATTTGTATAGATTAGACGGTGGATAATAAAGATGAAGGCAAAAGCAGCATTCGAGAATCTTAAATGACCACCGAATAATGATGCCATTAAAGAAGAAAAAAGGTGTTAAATGCGCCGCTGAATACAGCGTCGGTGATGAGGTAAAAACCTATTTCTGGGTACAAAATCCCATCTTAAGGCTGGCAGTAGGTAGTGGTCCTCCCTTGTTAAGCTCTTCAGCTTACAAGTCCGCATCATCATTACCCAACAATCATAAACTCCCTACTTTTATTAGTTTATAAACGACAATCAACAGCATTGGATCTAAGGGTGGAGAGTGGAGACCTACCACTCTGAGTTTTCATTAGTCTCACTTAAAACATTTCTTCATAGCTTTTAGATTTGGAGACCTAAAGCTCATGGGAAAACTGGTGGGGCTCTGGAAATGTACCTTTGCTTTCCTTGTATTCAGCAAATCGCTTGTTCTAAGCTTGGAAGTCGACGATTTCTTTAATGGGAACAACTCAAGTATGTCCTTTTTGGAGTCACTATCCCTAATAGAGTCCATGTTTGGTGTATCTGGTGCAGCTCCTCCACCGAATGCACTCATGGTTGGTCTCACTCTTATTCAAGGCGCTGCTGCTAAAGGAGCCGGTTAGTACTGTTCTTCCTTTTTCTACTTTTGTTATTGCATTTCGGATTCACATCTCTTTGGTGAAATTTCCGTATCGATAATGAATATATGCTTCTCATAACTGTTGATCAGATAGTGTAGTTCTTACCTTGCCTCATCAAGACAAACAATATCATTTTAGTGTGTCAATTGGGTTGACAATCTTCTTTTCTGATTAACATTCAATAAAGTTGCTTTGGATGGGTATATTAATTTTGACTGAACCTGGGGCCTATCATTTTAGTTGGTTATTTTCCAAAATGTTAGTTTAGAGTTTAGAGTTTAGAGTAGTTATTTTGTAATATTGTTTTGTGTGAAATTTTCAGTTTGCTTGGATGGTTCTTGGCCTGGTTATCACTTGCATCGTGGGTTTGGAACTGGAGCAAATAGTTGGCTCATCCAGTTAGAGGTTTGATATTCTTCTGTGCCTTGCAAAGTTGTAATGATTTTGAGAAATTATTCTTTTCAGGGCGGTGGCTGGTGCAACAATCTCAGGTCCTGCATTTTCCGCAAAACAACACATCGTGGATCATCTAAATATTTTGAGAAATTAATTTCATTTACTGGGATACTCAGCAACAAACCTGAAGAGAATCCAGGTGGGATATATGTGAAAAATCGAAATAAAAAATTGAATACCAAATATCTTCTTCACTCTACAAATTCAGATTTTTTCAATTGGAATAGAGTGAAGATTCGTTATTGTGATGGAGCTTCTTTTTCCGGGGACAGTGAGTATAAGGTTTGCAACCTGGCTTCTAAGTGTCTTATAGTATGGTCTGCCATGTCACAATCAATGTTATTATGCAGGCTGCCGGTTTGCAGTTTAGAGGACAAAGAATATGGGTAGCTGCAATGGAGGAACTAATGTCGATAGGAATGCACAATGCTGACCATGTAATAAAGTCTTACTCCTATAACTAACTCTGGAATAACTAACACTTGTTGCATAATATTTTTTAGGCGCTTCTTTCTGGTTGCTCCGCGGGTGGTTTAGCTTCCATACTGCATTGTGATGAGTTTCGTGCTTTATTTCCTGGAAAGACAAGAGTGAAGTGCTTGAGTGATGGTGGCTTGTTTATGGATGCGTAATCATCGAATCCTAATCCTCTTCTTCATTAAAATTATCAAATCACCTTAAGATTTTGTACTTCATTTTTTATGCAGTGTTGATGTGTCTGGACAACGCTCTCTTCGGAATTTTTTTAACGGAATTGTGAACTTGCAGGTAAACAATTTGCAGTCACTGACAGTGTATGGTGTTTGTTTAATAACTAACGGTAACAGGGTATTGGAAAGAACCTACCAAGGACATGTACTAATCGGCTGGATCCAACTTCGGTAAGTATATATTGTGTGTGTTGGGAATTAATCTGAATATATGTTGGTTTTGGTTGCAGTGTTTCTTCCCCCAGAATTTAATTGCCACCATCACAACTCCTCTATTTATTCTTAATGCCGCCTACGATTCATGGCAGGTATATAATATAATGTGATATTGTGTTTTTCGTTCATCCTTTTTACAATTGTATTATTATTATAGATACAAGAAAGCTTGGCGCCTCCGAGTGCGGACCCTCGTGGAAATTGGCGGGAGTGCAAAATGAACAATGTGCGGTGTTCAGCATCACAGATCCAATTTTTGCAGGGTACATACAACATAAAGGATTTTTAGGTTGTGAAAGAAATTGTGGTGCAGGGTTTATTGAAGATATGGTAGTGCAGGGTTTAGAAATAGCATGGTGAATGCTGTGAGGGGGTTTGCATTGTCGAGGCAAAACGGAGTTTTTATAAATTCGTGCTTTGCTCACTGCCAGTCGGAGAGGCAAGACACTTGGTTTGCAGATGATTCTCCCACCCTCGGATACAAGGTAGTGTGTTTTTATCTTTGTTTTTTTTCGAATTATAGATCCCCCATCCATGGGCATGGCTTTCAGGCAGTGGCGATCGCAGTTGGGGATTGGTACTTGGATCGTGCCGTGGTGAAGTCCATCGATTGTGCTTATCCGTGCGACAAGACGTGCCACAATCTGGTATTTGGTTGAGCACGGATTCCAATGTATTCTCATTTTAAAGTTTAAACACAACACACCTCACAATATTTTTATCTTGTCTTTAAACAATATTTTTGGACTTTCCAAATTCCTTCTAAAATCTCTACTATTTTCGTATGAGAATTATAAGACAAGACAACAAAATTCATCCTCCAAATATGCCACTAGGAGCCAAACCTCATTATTTCCTGCAATGCAACACATCCCCATATTTGAGATTTCACCCCCCAAGGCCAAGGAAGGGTATCAGAGTAAATATGATGCGCGTAACGTACCGTACCATGGGAGCTTGAATGCGTCTTTCCACCATCCTTGTTTTGTGCAGTTGATGACAATTTTATCAAGAGCTGTCCCTGTAATTATATCCGGGTTCCAGCACTCCTGCAAAATTAATCACTCAACTAGAATGAATCAATGTTTGACAGACAAGGCTTACTCTTTGAGCTCTACTGGAAAATATTTTGATTTTGCTTTGATTGTAGGTCTCTTGTCTTCCATGCATATTAATTTAGCAGCCCCCCCTTCCGGAAGCTTCGAACAAAATGGGGGTGACCCTTCCAGAAATTCAGAAACATTATCCAACACTCTACATTCTCAAAATAGATGCACAACAGATAATATAATGAAACAAATCGAATCACAAGCAAACGTGATGCACGAAAATCAAATGCACCTCGTACAGCATAACAGCAAACGAATCAACATCAACACGTGTGTCAAATATTTCATTTTTGTAGATTTCAGGAGCAACATAGTAATCTGCATTTAAAGAGATACATATTCTGTTAAAGCAAGTAGACAAGGTCCTGTGGTCGTTTACTTATTGTTATCATTTTTTCTAATAAAATAAAAGTCACCCTATCAAGTTAATTCCTGGCTGGATGCATTTTACATTTATTCTGAAACTCACTTGAAATATCAATGGTCTCCGGTTGCACGATTTTTGCTTTATCAGGTGAGATTGTTGACATTTGAATATCTCCGAAACCTGAAACTTTCAGCTGCCCTCCGAAACCCAGCAAAATATTTCTGGCACCTTACCCGAATTGCAAATATTAAAAAGGCATTTGAAGTTATAAAACAATTGAAAAATTGAAAACGAAAAAATAAAAAAAGGCCACTTAAAAGATTCTAGTTGCCTTACTTTGCCTTTAAGTCACAATGTATAATTGGCTCAGGCTTGCACTCATGGAGACAATTCATACCCCTGGATAAAACAAATTTACATTTACACTTTGAAGCTGGTAAAGAAGATGCAACTCAGGATCACCTAGCAATTTCCAGTGCAAATCGTATCGCTTTTGAAGGAGATACACACCCTTTTTTCTGAAGGTAACTTGCCAGGTTCCCCTAAGAATTGCCAGTAATATGTGTAAAATACCACCGATCTAACATACAACATGCACATACAACAAAGGATGATCATAGTCCTTTGGCTATCATGAAAACATAGACATGCACATGGAAAAAAACTACACAAGTTGCACACACAAAGTAATTTGAACGTACAGAAGAATCTGAAGATCAGAAACTGGGTACATGTAGAAAAAGAAAGACATATGAAGCCTACAAAGATGATTACTTTTGAGTGATACTCCAAAACGATCATCATGGGTGTATTTTGAGTGACAGCACCAATAAACTGAACCACATTAGGATGCCGAACCTTTTCTAACAAAGTTAGTTCTTGCCGGAAAATGTTTCTGCATTATAATGCATGTTAAATCTGTTCACTTGCTTCAATCAACATGATAAGAATAAATAAAACGAGCATCAAACAATTTCAAAAAAACTAATTTACCACTTCATCTTGCACCGAAAGTAATATCCAAATAAAACATTCTCGTTACAAAAAGATTATGGAACATAGCAGAAATCATACACCGATTCAGGGTTTCCATGTGCATCCTTGTCGAGTATTTTTACGCAAACTTTTGTGCCATTCCACTTCGCAACTTGATAACATCCCTTACAGCATAAATGGAGATGAATTAATAGAGTCAAGATGATTAGGAAAAGAAGATTCAAGAAAATCAATAAGCTATAAACATGGACAACATGAATGAGTTTTGTTCCATTGACAACAGTAGCATTTACGTTCAGTTAATGATCATCTAGACTCCATGATGTTGCATATATATGTTTAAAGATCAAAGCCACAGTAGATATGCTCATACCTTAGTTATGCCATCACTTCGGCGTATTTGAATATCCGTAGGGTTAAGCTCATACTCTGGCACTTCGCGTGGATTAGCAACTGCCATGGGCGCCTTCCTTGTATTCTAGAATTACACAAAAAAGAATATTTTCAATACACCAGACAAACAGTCTCGAAATCGGATACTCACAGGAATCTTGGCACCACGAGCCTTCAAGATGTTGTAAACAGCTGTGTTCCCATAATATTTGGCATCCGCAACAGCCTATTAATCAAGAATCTTCCCATGTAAATGAAACAAAAGAGAAAATAGGCGCACATCCAGGAGATAACAATATGAAAACGAACAGGAACTGCATAATCCAGAGAAATACAGAGCAGGAATGATACATCATGGGTTACCAAAAAACATAAAGAAAAGTCAATAGAATTAACTACCGTGCTACCCCATCGATCTCTAGCATCAATATTCGCTTTCCTACTCAACAAAAGCGTGACAACCTCGACATGCCCCTCACACGCTGCAATTTGTAGAGCTGTCCTTCCATCAAGATCAATACTATTCACATCAACTCCTTCAAACAACAAATCCTTCAACCCTTCCACATCTCCCTGACAAGACATGAGCAGAAGTTGCATTGTGCAATCAAGATTTTCAGGCACAGTGAGATGACCGGAGCAATCCTCTCCATCATCGATGGGGCTACGCCTAATGGGGTCCATAGATGATTGGCGCCCAAAGCTAAATCTGAAATTGTTCCGCCGTGGGTCAAGGGAATTTTGGCGCGGGAAACTCAACTTCCCACTCATTCTCAACGACCCCGTTGAGAACTGACGTGATATGCCGCGATTCAACTGAATGGCGACTTCCATCGCTTTTCCTCCTTCAGCCCTAGTATCAGGGCTATGAGCGCACCTCCCAGCATTCAACCAGATAATTTGGATTCATCTGGAACAAAAAAAGGCACTATACATGAGCAACTCATGAGGTGCAAAATGAAAAAAGAAGATTCGCAAAGAAGCCTTAAATTCAAAAAACTCTCGGCTCGGACACTGTAGAAATACCCAGATACACTCAACTCAAAATGGTGAAATCAATGAGGCTGTAAATTCTAACAACCCTCAGAAAACAGAGAAGAGACAGTTTCTTCGTGAGGCCCACGAAGATAACGGGGAAGGCTGGAGTCGAGAGCAAGATGAAGAAAAATACGGATGAAAAAGGTGGACCGCAAATGTCGTTGCTAAGCCCCATAAAACACAAACTTAATTACAATGTAATAATCATTAAAAAATCATAATTTCATCTCAATTGTTAAAATCAGTTGTGATCAAATCGTGATTTTGGAGAAGATTAATTTACTCATATTTATATTAATCATAATACAATTGTATTTATTATTTTTATAAATAATGATATATTTTTACATAAATCATAATCATAATATCATAATTTAAGAAATATATATAAGAATTAAACAAAAGAAACTCATTTATAAACGGATTGCAATTACCCATTATATTTATTTTAAATATAAATTTACTCCAATAAATTATATATACTTGTTGTAAAGGTAAACAATGGAGAAACTTTTACCTGACAAATCCATGCCAAATTTACACAAATGAGAATAATGTCACCGTTTTTTAATTGAGGGGGTAAACCCACAGTCTTACAAATATCAAAAAATTAAAATTGGTTTGATTCATAGAAAGTCCATCCATCAAAAGAGACATCTTATCTCCATTTTTGCAAAGGAAAATTACTGTCTCTGGTCTTTTGGTTCCCCACCATCGTAAAACCTATGTCACCGCCATTATGGATAAATATGGATAAATAATCAAAATATGTACACATATTTGAATTATTAAAAAATATGTGGTGAAAATACTTATTTTACAAATAAATGTGATTTTTAGGAGTATTTGAATATTAATAAACAAAATAAAAAGTTAAGGAGACATATATAATTTTAAAAGGTTTCATTTTCTCTATCTAATACCGCTCCAAAATATATATTGATATTGTTTGGAATTGCGGTTCACCGCCCAGTACGGTGAACGTGACGCAGTTTTTTTTATTTTAATCAAACATGTTTAATAAGTACGTTCCTTTCACCGCTGTAAACTACGGTGAGATGATAGTACGTTTGAAACAGTGATAGACAGAACGTAGTTGTTTAATGATCATTATACATTTCCTTTAAAATTAGGGTTTATAATTAATTTTTATCAAAATTAATTTAAATTCTTATTAATATTAATTTTTATTACAATTGTTTAAAATTCGTGTCTATATTAATTTTTATTAATATTGATTTATTTAAGAGCTTCCGAACTTTGTAAATATTGAATACGATCGGAATATGGAAGTACAAATTCTCGTTGACCCATCACATATAGATATTGAACTCATACACGATAACTACATGATTCGAATTATAAATGAAATACGTGATTGCATTGCACTAGCGGGATTGGAGAAGATCGTCGATTTAGATGATTCACTTTTATCAATGTTTGTTTTTTGATATTTTTTATCAATAATTATTATATTCTAGCAATTTTTTAAATAACGAGTTTATCATAATCAATATAAAATATAATTTGTAAGTAATACATTTTAATTGAAAGACAAAATAATCATTTTATAAAATCACGATAACTGCAGTGTTGTTTCAAAACAATTTTTTAAAATCACAATCAGTTCACCTCACAGCACAATACAGTCATTTCATCTCACCGACCTTTGTCAAACGTTTTTCCAAACATACCCATTAATATAACATTGTGATCCATGGAATATGACTCTTATCTAGATATATTATGTTGAATGGCCATCAGTGTGTCTTATAAAGGATGAAACTCTATTTTGGGAATGTGAAGGATACGTAGAGGAGTTTCATTTATGGTGGAAATGGGAAACAATGTTTTATTCGATATAATTAAACATGATTGTCATATTTATAGTTTAATATTTTGAGAATGACTCATGAGAGATAATATTAATATCTTTTTTTAGTGTATCTTTTTGAAGTAAGGATTTTCTATTCTCTTATTAATTAATTTAATGTTATTTTTGAATAGATGAAATAGTATTAGTTTATTTTAAATTAATCATATTTAAAATACAATACAATACACCTTCTTGATGAAATGACAAGTAAATAAAGAGGTTGTGAATTAATGACAACTTTCTTGTCCGTACATTACCAGTTTTCCCCGCCCTTCTCCTCGCTGTACTGATTTCCCCTCCGTAGAATCCCACCTTTCGGGTCTCGGACCGGCCTCCGCACATTTTCTCAAAAATATCGTCCTTCTTTCTTCTGCTGATTTGACGACGATGATTATTTGTGTGTAACGGAAATTAATCGTGGAAGATGACTGAAAGATTGGAAGACGAACAAAGAGCCGCGTTGGAGGCGATATCGCACTCACCTCCACCGCGGAAATCCCACTCTTATAGCCAACAACTAAGGGCGACCACCGGGAACCATCATCAAAAGCGCCATGAGTTCCGGAAACATAGCCTCGATGAGAACCGTATTCTCAGCAATCATCCTAATAAGATCAGCGCTTATTATTGCACCACCTTGAATTCCTCCGATGATGATGAATTTTACCCGTATTCCACGGTTAACACCGGCGGAGGGGTTGGTTCACTCAGTGATCATCATATTGATTATCTTCAGCTTAGCCACGGTTCAGGGATTGATGGATTTGATGAAAACCAGATTTGGACTCAGCAGCCGTTGCCCGAGTTCACTGCTGCAGGCGGTGGGGCGCGGATATTTAGGGTGCCAAATAGGGCTCCGGTGAACCCAAAACGTCCTCCATGCCTTGAGCTTCGGCCTCACCCTTTGAGGGAAACCCAAGTTGGTCTCATGACATTTACCCCCATTTCAATTTTATTTGTTTGTTTTACCTGTATATCTTGTCTTAGTCTGTGAACACCTAGATTTTACCTGTATCTTAATGAGGAGGCTCTCCATTTTTTCATGTGTATGCTTTAATAGTAAGTTAATGCCAATTTTTCTTGGCATTAAATTGAAACTTATATTTATAATTATGTTTTTCACAACTCAAACAGTCCATTATGAATTGGGATTTACACATTTTTCAGATGATTCATGAGGTTTTTTTATTTTATTTAGGTTGGGAAGTTCTTAAGGACATTTGCCAGTACAGAAACTCAACTTTGGGGAGGGGAAGAATCGTGTGTCAGAGTATGGAACTATAAGGATGCATACATGCGTGGGACTGGTGTAGGAGGACGGTCTAGGAGAGGTGATGAAGATTCAGCTCCATTCTATGAGTCAGCCACCACGCCTCCAACTTTATGTTTAACTGTTGATCAAGGAAGTCAGCTTGTGTGGAGTGGGCACAAAGATGGTAAAATCCGATCTTGGAAAATGGGTGAAAGTTTTTCTAATGAAGATGGTTTCAAGGAAAGCCTTTCTTGGCAAGCACACCGTGGTCCCGTTCTCTCCATGGAGATTTCATCTTATGGTATATCCTTTCAACTTGCCACAAGACCAAAATTTATACATGCATGTTCTGTTCATTGACTGCATTATAGAGTAAAAAATGCATCTCCGTTTTGATTGGCATCAGTAAATTAAAAATAATATTGATTGGTAATCTCTTTGAGTTCCAGTAGAAATTCTTGTGGTAATGGACTTATCAATCATGACTCATTATCCTTGTGCAGCTATGTTTGGACAGTTGAAGTTGCATATCATCATGTAATGTTGTGTTGCTAGATTTATCCTTGCATGATCTCTTTTGTTTGGATATAGGCGATATATGGTCAGGATCAGAGGGTGGAATCATTAGGGTCTGGCCATGGGAAGCTGTGGAGAAGTCGATGTCTTTATCACCTGAAGAAAAGCATATGGCTACTTTATTGGTGGAAAGATCAGCTATTGAGCTTAAAACCCAAGTCACTGTTAATGGGGTATGCCAAATCCCTTCTTCAGATGTGAAGATTTTGCTGTCCGATACTGCACTAGCCAAAGTCTGGGCTGTTGGTTCTCATACGTTCACTTTATGGTATCCTTTCTTTTGAGATACATTCTATTTCAATATTTTTACTACTTGCAATCTAATAATCTTTTGTTGCTTGGAGATTGGCACACAATTAAAGTTGAAGTTTCCTTATTTGATAGTCGTAAATTCTGGTTATTGCAAACAGGGATGCCCGTACGAGAGAACTTCTTAAAGTATTTAACATAGAGGGTCAGACAGAGAATCGTGTTGAAGCACCATCTTCACAGGACCAACCAGTTGAGGATGAGATGAATGTTAAGTTTGTATCCAAGTCTAAAAAGGAAAAATCTCCCGGATTCTTGCAACGTTCACGCAATGCTATATTGGGTGCTGCTGATGCTGTTCGACGTGCAGCAACAAAGGGTGGTAATGAAGATGGGAAAAGAACAGAAGCTATAGTCCTTTCTGGTGATGGAATGATATGGACTGGATCTTCAAATGGCTTGTTAATTCAGTGGGATGGAAATGGAAAGCGAGTAAAAGATATCACTCATGATTCTTGTGCTGTTTTGTGCTTTTGTTGTCATGGCTCAAGGATTTGGGTCGGCTACGTAAGTGGAATGGTCTTAGTGATGGACCTTGAAGGAAATCTAGTTGCTACTTGGCTCGCTCATTACGGGCCAATTATAAAATTAGTAATAGGGGATGGTACAGTTTTCAGCTTGGCTACTCATGGTGGAGTTCGAGGATGGAACATTTCCTCACCAGCACCTATAGATGAAATATTAAGATCAGAGATATCTGAAAGAGAAATTTTGTATACGAGGCTACAGAATCTCAAAATTTTAGTTGGGACATGGAATGTTGGCCAGGGAAGAGTTTCTCAGGATGCAATAAGACAATGGCTAGGTTCATGCGTATCAGATGTTGATATTGTAGGTGTTGGGCTACAAGAAGTGGAAATGGGTGCTGGTTTTCTTGCAATGTCAGCTGCAAAAGAAACTGTATGTGTACCAATAACTGAATCTAAAGTTGTTGATCAATTCATTTTTTAGCTTCTTATTTTTAATGCCTTTACTAGGTAGGGATTGAAGGAAGTGCAGCTGGTCAGTGGTGGCAAGATCATATTGGCAAGACATTGGATGAAGGATCTACTTTTGAACGTGTCGGTTCTCGTCAATTAGCTGGCTTGATGATAGCAATCTGGTATATATGATATGTTGTTACATGTAAACATATTAAAAAACAGCATGTTAAGTCAAAGAAAATCCAGACGTGATTTTAGTGAGGTTGTTAACTCAATGTTGGTCCATTTTTAGGGTCAGAAAGACTCTTAGATCTCATGTCGGTGATCTAGATGTAGCAGCAGTCGCATGTGGTTTAGGTCGTGCGATTGGAAATAAGGTGCTGATTTTTTTTTGGAAACTAACATGAAATTGGCTAGTTTTGTTCATTAGCTGTTTGATTTGCAGGGAGGTGTTGGATTGAGGTTGCGAGTATTTGATAGGATTATGTGCTTTGTAAACTGCCACTTAGCTGCTCATTTGGAAGCCGTTAACCGACGGAACGCTGATTTTGATCATATATACCGAACTATGACTTTTACAAGGTCATCTAACCTCGTAAACAATGCTGCGGGTATGCTGCTGATGTACCTGTATTTATGTTGCTCTATAGTCTTCTCCACATATTTATTATTGGTGCTTCATTCTTGTGGCTTGCCGTGGATTCTCTGTATTGCAGCTGGTGTTTCTGCAAATTCTCAGATGCTTCGTGGTCCAAATGTATGTCTACTCACTTTTTCTCTTGTTCATTTTGCTGCTTATTATTGACTTCACTATGTCAGGCATCAACACCTAGCCCTAATGAAGCAAAGCCTGATCTTGCTGAAGCTGACATGGTCATAATCTTTGGTGATTTTAACTATCGTCTCTTTGGTATATCATATGATGAAGCCCGGGATTTCGTTTCTCAAAGAAGCTTTGACTGGCTTAGAGAAAAAGATCAGTTGAGAGCTGAAATGAAAGCTGGAAAAGTTTTCCAAGGGATGCGTGAAGGCCTCATTAGATTTCCTCCAACTTACAAGTTTGAAAGAGGGAAACCAGGATTGGGAGGTAACTCTTTCTTTTAGTCCAAGATCATATTATTCTCTAAAGAGGTTTGCTAGAAGGATTTATGATTTTTAAAAATAGGCTATGATTCTGGAGAAAAGAAAAGAATCCCAGCTTGGTGTGATCGGATATTATATCGAGATAATCGGACGACTCCGAACCAAGACTGCAGTCTAGAATGCCCTGTGGTTGCTTCTGTAGTATTGTAAGTCAGTTTTTTTGTGTCAATTGGTTAGATGTTAACAATTCTCATGTTTGCTTTTGCAATTCTTCCTTATCCTGTTTGCATCGAAGATATGATGCTCAAATGGATGTGACCGAGAGTGACCATAAGCCGGTTAGGTGCAAGATCAATGTGGATATTGCTCACGTCGACAGATCCATAAGGCGACAAGAGTTTGGAAAAATAATCAATACAAATGAGATGATTCAACGGAATCTAGAAGCACTTAAGTTTACTCCAGAAACAACACTCAACACCAACAGTATAATGTTGCAGGCACAAGACAGTTTCAGTTTGAAGATTACAAATCGAAGTAGGCAAGAGATGGTTTTTTTCCACATTGCATGTGAGGGTCAATCAAGTTTCAGTGATGATAAAGTCTCAACCAATTATCATCCACGAGGCTCGCTCGGGTTCCCTCGTTGGCTGCAGGTACATCTCACCGATACATCCTCATGATGTCGATAAAATATATGTGATTAAAAAGTATGGATTTAGGTAACTCCTGCAGCGGGTATGATCCGTCCTGATCAAGTTTTTGAAGTGTCTATACACCATGAAGAATTTCACACAATGGAGGAATTTGTTGATGGTATTCCACAAAGCTGGTGGTCTGAAGACACGAGAGATAAACAAGTTGTTTTGTTATTGAACATCAGAGGAAGTTGTTCTACCGAATTGAGAACTCATCAAGTTCACGTCCGTCTTTCGTTGTCCGTTGATCCTAGAAGCAGCATCTCCGGCAATCCCCGGTGCAGCTTCTCTGGAAATCCGATCACGGCTGATCCTCGAAGCAGCAGCATCACCGGTGATCAACGAAGCAGCAGCATCTCTGGCGATCCACAAAACAGCTTCTCTGGAAATCCGATCATGGCTGATCCAAGAAGCAGCTTCTCAGGAAACCCGAACTCAGTTGATCCTCGAAGCAGCATCTCTGTAAACCCGATTCAAACTATACAAGAAGCAACATCTCGTCCAGAGAAAATGAAGTAAATAAACATCAAAAGTATAGTGGCAAAGAAGCAAATGTTGTTGGAACTGTGTCGTTGAGTGGAAACGTGAGTTTGTAGATAACGATTTTGAACAATAGAAAAAATAAGTTGTATCTTGTTTGGTAGTACATTCTGGATTCATAAATTATATTTAGAATGAAAGAGTATTGTTTCACTACAAATATTCTTCATAAGGATAGAAATTGGTAACTATATACCATTGTTGATAATGCTAGTGATTTAACTTGTTTTAGAGACAGTTGGACGGCGTGACAACCCCTGTGATGGTACCAACAGCATTTGAGCAGGAAGTGGTGGCTGGTTGATCCCCGTAAGTTAGATTCACTTGATCAAATGTGATTCCAATGCAAGGGTATTTTGTACTGCAGTTTAATTTGACACCAACCTTCATTGCCGAAGTTCCATGTATATCTTTGTACATCACATTACGTATCTTGACCCCGGAGACCTACCAGTAGCATCAAAGTAATGAATAAAGTTAAAAGACCTAAGAGTGATGATACCATACCTGATGTGGACAATTAAGGTTGTTGGGACAGTAGTTTTGATCTATTATTATTGGATTTTTTACATTTATCATTACACAATGTTGAAACACCACATCCTTCACATATCCGTTGCTCTGCCTTGCCCATGTTTTCACCCTCACCCCGTTTTCTGTTCCCATGAACCTCGCCTTCTTCAGCGTCACGTTTTGTACCCCGGCCTCCTGAAGATGCCACCCCAAGCTCCCAATGCTGTCAACACATATAAATATCCATTAAAAAACTTGATATGGATGTCCATAGTATGCATCTTACCTGACCCCATGGCCGGGACCGCAAGATAAGTTCTCGATCCACAAGTCATTGGTGCCAGGGCCGATGGAAATGCAGTCATCGCCGGTTTGGATATGGGAATTCATGATTGTAACTTGTCTTGAATTGGAGACATGAATTCCATCGGTGTTGGGACTATTTCGTGGAGCTGATATCCACGTGTTCATCAACTTTACATTTTGACAACCTTCAACTAAAATATGAAACATTTGACTATTCAAGGACGATATCCCATTTATCCTTATGTTGCTCGAATTATACAACTCCAGTTGCTGCAAAAATAGTGCATTTAAAATATAATAAGAATGACAAGTTAAGTTTTAGTTACCGTGGCCCCTTTGGGACACTTTGTACCAGACTTTTTACAGTCCCATAGATTGGCGCCTTGTCCATCAAGTGTTCCCCCGTAGATGCTAACTCCTGTGACACCATCGAATCGCACCCAGCTCTCATTGTTTCCAATAACATTGTAGTCCGGTGTGGCCACTAGAGTGCCATCTATACGTATATTAATCATCTTATTTGTACACGTATTTCCAACAAACTTGACTCCTACAAGTAAAAACCTCCCCACGGGAACATAGATGGTGGCAGGGTAATGACCATCCACGGTGCATACTGCTGCCCATGCACGGAGAAAGGCTTTGGAAGAATCTGATGTTCCATCGGGTTTGGCTCCTAAGGACTCCACGTTGTACGTAGCAGCAAAGACAACAACGAGGGATTGAGAGTTGAGTAAGATGAGAAGGAGGAAAAGGTTTTGAGATGCCATTGGCATTAGTTGAACTTGAAGGACTTCACATTTAAAGGATTTGATGGTGGATTAGTACAAGTTTAACCGACGTTAACTGTTTCTTATTGCTTACAAGGAGGAAAAGCTTTTTATGTTTTCTATATTTTTATTTACTAAATATTATGATTTGAGATTTTAAATTTTAAATTCAATAATTGTGTTATTAACATTACAAGAATAACACCAAATCATTTAAAAATGAGAATATATGTTTTATAATTGAGAATCAAACAAACACTAATATTAATTATATATATATATATATTACAATTTACAAATGTCCGCCTCCTTTTAACTGTTAAAACCAACTCCCAGTTCCGTGTGGGATATCCTTCTTGCAAAACGAGCAAAATACAATGAATCTGGTGCTTTAGTGGAAACATATTATTAGTAATTCTAAGACATGTATTATATATTTAATACAAATTAATAAAGTAGTACTATATTTTTAAGTCTTTTTTCTAAAAAAGAAAAATTGTTCACCTCTAATTTATCAATTTTAATTACACTTGACAAAAATAATTAAATTAATGGGCCCAGTCGAACTTACTGGTTCTGGGTTTTGTTGTGATGTGAGCAATCCAAACCCAATTTTTGTGAAGGGTAATACAAATCTTCTTCTTCACAGAAACGCACTTCACTTTTGTGATTCAGAGATGGCCGTAAACTGTCGACTCCCACACTGCTTCTCCGCCTCCTTCCCTTCGCGGACATCCTTTCTTACACTGATTCGCAGACCGCCAGGGATTAATACTACCCACGCCAAGATTTCCTCAATAATCGCTTCCTCTCATTCTTACAAAATCAACTCCGTTCGATGTTTTTCAGGTACTAGCTTCCCTTTATTTTTTCTATATTTAGTTTGAAACCCAAACAAAGAGATTCATCTAAGCGTCTCCAGTACAATCAATGTATTTGAAATTACCTCTCGCATAACATGAGTGAAAATCCCTGAGACTATATGCCGAAATCTATAATTCAAGTAGGATCAGTCTATGGCAAGACTGAGTTTTGAGGCGGATTTCTCAACAAGTCATAATTTGTATAAATTCTAGATCTATTTCCCGGGAACGTGTTCATAATATAATTTTCGTTGATTCTAGAGGTTTATACATTGTTCTTTAGCATTATATTTAATGTATCAAATTCTATTGTGTGGATTTGTTGTTCTTTAACCTTTTTTTGGATTGGTTGCATTCGGTTGTATGGTTTATTGCAATTAGGTTTTCCAGTGTTGATTCCATAAGTATACGACAATTAAGCTCAGGTTGGTATTAATATAATATTTGTGGTCCAACAGCTCTGACTCCTCAGTTGAAGACCACTATAGACAAGGTTATCAGTGGAAACAAGGTAGTGGTCTTCATGAAAGGAACGAAGGAGTTCCCCATGTGTGGATTCTCAAATACAATTGTCCAGATATTGAAATCCTTGAATGTTCCCTTTGAAACCATTAATATTCTTGAAAATGAAGCTCTGCGCCAGGGACTGAAGGAGTACTCAGCATGGCCTACATTCCCTCAATTATACATTGACGGCGAATTCTTTGGTGGCTGTGACATAACCGTAGGTGAGTGAGTACTGAGTAATCACAATACGTTGTGCATATATTTCTAAAACTGATATTAAATGGGAAAAGCAGAAGCATACAACAAGGGGGAGTTGCAGGAAGCACTGGAGAAAGCTATTTGTTCATGACAGTAATCAAGGCCTTGGCTTGTTGTACGTTCAATCTGTATGATACACAACTGAAGGGCTATGTTCATTATTATGCTTCCTTGTTGAATATAACATATTTCAATGCATTAATATGTTTAATTGGACTAATAAATACGAGAGAACTTGTGAATTCATCTGATGAAGATGGAATGTGGAACACTGGATTGTATGTTTTGTTTTGAACACACACAATCGATGTATTTTTGGGGTGCAGGACTACTCAAAAAACAACAAATTCAATAACATGTTATCAGCATCCAGTGGAATAACTTATTCGTTTCGTTACACACCACCTACTCATTCTCACATGTTAAATAAAGATATCAAACATTGCTCAACTAACAACGAACAATTAATAATCAACTTTAATTTACACTCTGACCACCGTAAAATAATCCCCTGAAATTCAAATTGCACTTGTACAAGTCATCCCACAAGGGCACGTAATTGGGGTTCAATCCATTGCTGTGTGTTTCTGTATTTCTAAATGAGTTATCATTGGGGGATTCTGAAACTGCCAGCGGCTCTACAATTCTGCTTCAAAATTCCTCTACACATTGCATCTACATGCTACAAGAGTTTTATTCACTAGCCCGCCTGAAAATCTATTTCATTGTTTCCAACTACTTCATCTACGGGGTTATCCCGTGCCCACACAGCGGAATCAAGATAACCGAGTTCAAAAAGCATATCAAGGATCTCATCCGATGCTGGCTCAAGAGCCCACTGAAGTAGCTGCAATAAGCAATGATCATACTGCCTGTCTGTAATAACAACTAACAAAAGATATAGTTGTCAAGGTGCTCACTTGGCGGGGGCTGGCTCGATTATCTGGGTTGCAGTCCGGGCTGATTCCAATCCCCTGCAACCCCAAACGACGAGTAGGAAAAGCACAAACTCGTACCTGCAAAAAAATACATTTGGGTCCTATTCCATGAAGAGGGATGGATAATAGACATACCGTCTCAGCTGCAGAGGTTGGAGGCATGAACAGTGTTAATCCCCCGTCGACACATATCCGGTTGCGGAAAAGCGTAGCAGGCCTAGGCGCAAGATACCTGAATATACAAATGATTTGAAAGCTATGCAAATGGACACACAATGTGATTGCACTTCAAATATGTTTTGTACCCAGGAATAAAAGAGGATGTAAACACTGCATTTATGAGATCTTCCCTTGAATCAAATTGGTCAATCAGCAACCCCCTTGGCCTCCATAGAATCTGTGTCACAGCAACTGTCATGAATCCACGAGATGCTATCAGATTAAGCTTTAATGTAACAAGGACTGCAATACATTTCGTTCTTAGGCGAAAATGCATTGGCAGAAAGCTACAACACCTACTGCGAACTCTGCCATTTGACCTTATGTGAGCATCTTCTGGCAAAAATTGGTCCAGAACATCTCGAAGAACCTCCTGAGAAAACAACAAGAGCAGGAAACCAATGATGAATTATATGGACAGTAGATTATTAGAGTGCAGAAACTACAAACAGAAATTAAACAGTCATCAATGGTAACAAAAGTTCCTTATCAATTTAGGTGAGATAGGGTCGATACCCCGAGACGAAATGCAGTCCCGCGAAGGCGACAATCTTCAGCCAAAATCTTGGTAGCTCTTAGAGCTTCCTGCATACTGGCTCCAGATGCAATCACTGCACAGACAATGGCACCAGCTGATGCGCCAGCCAGTGGGGTTGTTTCCTATTGAAATGCATACACCCAACGTGAATGGAATGCTAGAAAAAGGAAATTTAAATCTTTGAATTTTGATGATACTCAATTCAAGAAGATCACAATACAATGATTCTGCAGGGATTTCATTGCATTTATTTACACTAAATGGAGAATTATCTACACACTAAGAATTGCTGAAAGAAATCTGACAGAAAAAAACCTTGATATATCCCTTCTCCAAGAGATATTGAGCAACTCCAAGATGATAAGGGAACAAAAGCCCCGCTGCTGAGAAACTAAAACCAGGGCTCGTCACGATCAGGCGCCGCCTTTCTGCTTCCACATCCTTCGCGCTTTGTTCCCACACAACCTCCGGCCCAATAGGGTCCCCAACCACCGCACCGATCTTCTCCTTCGTCCGCGTTCTCCACCACGACTCTCCTTCCTTTTCCTTTACGGAAAGAATCTCATGCGCCCCTTCCGTCCCATTTACGATAGTCCCACGCTTCCCCAACATCCGCGCTGCGATGCCGAGAAAGAGCTCCCCCGTGGTAACGGTGAATGACTTGTTGTCAGACGGTTGATTCTGAGGGAACTCCGGGCGGCAGTTTGGCGGCGTGGATCCAGCGGAGAAAGGTTGGGCGCGATGAGAGAAGGCGACAGACGGTCGGAAGAAGGATGTGGTGGCGTAGGGCATGATTGAGTCCGCGGAGAATGCAAGAGCCAAGGTGTGATTTTTAGGTGGCATGACGAAAGGACTCCTCCACTCTTAATTTTTTGTTGAACAAATTTAATGTAAAGTCAATAAAATAATATTTTCGTAGGGTAAAATTGATTTTATTGTAGTAAAATTGTTTTTCCATTTGTGTGTTCCTTGTTGGGCCTTAACCATTGATAGTCACATGGGCTAAAAAGTTAGTTAGTTAGTTAGTTAAATTACGTTTTTCCATTTCCACATGGTGGTATAAATAGTGGAAATTGCTAGGGTTTCTAGTTCGATATCGGACACCGTCTCCAAAGGAAGATTTATGGTGAGGTTTTCCATCGTCGTTGGATTCATTCCTACACTTTGCTTCGTTAACCTTGATGGATGTAATGTTTTCAGGCCCCAAAGAAAGGTGCCAAGGCTCCAGCCTCTACCAAGAAGAAGGTAGTGAAAGTGGTGAATGACTTGTTCGAGAAACGGCCTAAGCAGTTTGGAATCGGTGGTGCGCTTCCACCAAAGAAGGATCTTCACCGGTTTGTGAAATGGCCGCAAGTTGTGCGGATCCAACGAAAAAAGAGGATACTGAAGCAGAGGTTGAAGGTTCCGCCTCCAATTCATCAGTTCTCCAAGACCCTTGATAAGAACTTAGGTTCGTATATGTTGTTTATTTGCGTTCATTTTTTGTTATAATTTTCTAGTATATATAGATTTTTTTTCTTTTAGGCTATCAGTCTCGTTTTGAAACATAATTGATGTCTATAATTATGCGATGTTATGTGAAATTTCTGGGTTTACTTCTTGTCCGGAAATTGTTCATAACTTCAATCTCCGAGTTAAAGTCTTTGAAATAAGTACCGTAAAATTTTCAATGCAGCATCCAACCTTTTCAAGATGTTTTTGAAGTATCGGCCTGAGGACAGAGCACAGAAGAAAGAGCGCCTCCTAAGTAGGGCGCAGGCTGAGGCTGAAGGTAAAACCCCTGAGCTCAAAAAACCTATTGTTGTGAAATATGGCCTCAACCATGTGACTTACCTCATTGAACAGGTTTGTATTTCATTTTATTTTCTAGCACATATCAGACAATTGTTTATAGTATTTCATGCTTATGGCAATTAGCAAATGTGTTATTGCAGAACAAAGCCCAGTTAGTGGTTATTGCTCATGATGTTGATCCAATTGAGTTGGTTGTGTGGATTCCTGCTCTTTGCAGGAAAATGGAGATACCATACTGTATTGTCAAAGGAAAAGCTAGGCTGGGAACCGTGAGTTTACTTTTTAAACAATTATAATGTATTGCACAAAACCCTTATATCTTTATTATTTTCCCACATTTTTTATCTGCAGATCGTGCATAAGAAGACTGCATCAGTTTTATGCCTCACCTCTGTAAAAAATGAAGACAAAATGGAATTCAGCAAGATTTTGGAGGCTATAAAGGTAAGAAAATGTCCCACGAAAAAACTCTTCATCTGACTTGTTTAACCGATTAATCAAATCTATTTTTTTATTTGCATAACAGGCTAACTTCAACGACAAGTTTGATGAGACAAGAAAGAAATGGGGCGGTGGAGTCATGGGCACCAAGTCACAAGCAAAAACAAAGGCAAAGGAAAGACTATTGGCTAAGGAAGCTGCTCAGAGAATGACTTGAAGAAGATATAAGATATTTTGCTTATTATTTACTGCTCTCATGGTTTCTATTTATTTTTGTTGCTTTTTCGGTTTTTTGCAATGTCAATGCAGATTTTGAACTGGAGCAATATTGTTTTCTTGTTCGCCTCCAACTCCAATGCGTCTGAATTGAGCTATATTTTCAGTCAATTCTCTTTTGACAAAATATAGTGTGCAAACAGAATGTTATCAGCCATCATGACATTGATCCATTATGGTTTTTACTCATTCAGTAACAAGTCTTAAGGAGTGTTTGGGTCGGTGTCATTTGTGTGGTGCATCCGGCTGGTTCTCGGGCAATGCCTTTTGAAAAGCAGGGTGCTCTTTGTATGCTTGAGTGAGGTTGGAAAGCAGGGCGTATTTGTTCTGCATAATAGAAACATATGTAGGTACAGACCACATATCCATCTTAATATGTAATGTTTGACTGCATTACCAAGTTAAAATCGAATCTTGTGACGGCTCCTTCCATCTGAGGTGCTAAGAACAGATCAGCCTGCAATTGCATAAATAAATCACATGCTTATCTTAGAAATGAAGGCGAAATAAGCAAGCTCACCAAGAAAGGTTCATCTCCAGTCCCATACTTGCCACAATAACCTTCCAGCAGATTTTCCATAGCTGTCAATTTCAACACACAACTACACTCAGGTATAGTATACACAAAGCTTGGCTTTCTATTATTGCAACGCATAAATAAAACATGAATTTGCTGCAACCATAAATATATATATGGGATAATCAATCCTGAATACATATCTTTGAATTATGCAGTGTTCATGATTCACAAATTCCATGAGCAGGGTAGGGTGGTGTACTCACCATTAAACGCATTGTTTAGATGCCGATGGACCCAAGCAACCATCTCTTCATCACCAAGCTTTTCCTTAATATAACCCTGACATCAACCAAATCAAACATTACATTATTTTCCCCTTTATAATACTACCACAAGGAACTTACAAGTATCGGCAAATTCTGGTAAGGCTGCATGTTTGCACCAATCAGATTAGCTGCCTACAACAAATTAAAACAACACATCACAAAATTATTCTTTTCATTTCGTAAAAACATAACCAACCTCAAGCAGTTATTCTTTTAAAATAAAACTTGCTTTCCAGTGTAACCAGATGTCACTAGTGATATCAATAAATACTTCAAGTTTCCTGAACTTCTAGTGATAAGAATTGAGGAAAATCGTTTCTGCGGGATCATTGACCATTTAGTCTCTTGAAGTTGCAACCTTTTGCGGTTTAAGCCATTCAAAATGTTCAGTTCAGTTAATAATTTTTATGAAATCTAGAGTGTAGGGCCTTAGGTTTATAAGATGTAAATTAAAGGATTCCGTTTTTGGAGTAAACTTGAAAAATGGCACATTCCCAATGTACTGAAGACACGATAAAGTAATCAATTGCACCAAGCAACAAAGAAAATATGAATGCTGAATGATTTTTTTATTAACCTGGTAATTCAAAGCTTTCAAATGAAGTTCCTGAGGTAGCAGTGGGTGCTGAGGAAACTTATCTTCCAAGTACTGGTTCATTCAGTAAAAATTAAGCTTATGCAAACACAACATTCCAGTGTAACAATACGTACCAATAGAATTGCCAATGAGTCGGCAATAACAGTATCACCATCAACAAGCACAGGTACACATCCAAACGGATTAAGCTTCAAAAATTCTGATACCCCAATATGGGGAAATTATCAACTTAATCTAGAAAAGATGAAATTAACAACAAGAGCATGAAGAAGAGAGTAAAACCAGGAGTTTTGTTTTCTCCCTTGAGAATGTTGACAGGTATGTACTCATAATCCAGTTCTGCAAAATTCGCAACACCCAAATACCAAATTATTGTAATGAAGAGTCTGTTAAATAAAAGTCATGCCTTTAAGATTGAGAGCAATTCTGACACGCCATGAGCAAGAGCTGCGCCAGTAGGAGTAAAGCTTCAGTTTCTTGGGGTCCTCGGCCTCGAAACTTGCCTGAAGCTAAGACCCATCACCATAATCCTAAGATAGATACCAAAATAGCAGAACTGGGCGATTACTTACCATTCTGAAGATCCAATTGTAGCAAACCAAAATATTAGACTTTGTATTCCCGACCTTAAACAACCGGCAAAATTGGGGACTCCTTATTAGAAAGTTAATCTTAAAAAACAAATATTGAATTTGGACAATTATAAATCGTATTTGTTATTACAATTTTCATCAAACAATGGATTAGGAATATTTGTTAGGATATTACTTTCAAAAAGCAAAGCTGAAAGAAAATAAGCATTTGCAAATTGCACATCAAGAAAAGGGCGTATCACAACTTTTAATCAGAGTAAAGAGCTCTACGTCATCAATCTCAGATTCAGTAATAAGGTGAATGGGACTTCTGCCATCATTGTCAACAGCCTCTGGATTTGCTCCCCTGTTGCAAATAATCATTCATTGTTCAAAGTTTCACACCCACCCCGCAGATGTGATTTGATGTGAGGAGGAAAAAGAGTTACCTTGTGAGTAGAAGCTTGGCTATTCCAGTTGTTCCTCTCATTATGCTATGATGCAGTGGGGTACAACCCCTTGAATCACAAATGTTAACATTTGCACCGTGCTGCAACAGTAGTTCAACCATCCCTATGTCAGTGTTTTGGCACCCAAGGTGAAGAATGGAACACCCACTCAAAGGATCATCAACAAATGCCTTGTCATCATTTTCTCCCCATTTCAATGTGCAACCATCTAAAACATTATACTTTTGTCATTACACATCTCCCGTTAAAACTCAAAACTCAAAACTCAAAACTAATGATGATTCACCACGAATTAAATTTATATCTGGTTCCCATGTCACGATAAGCCGGTACACTGATTTCTTGTCATTCACACGGACACTTTCCCACAGCTGTTCAGCAACTGAGTGAAGATGCTGACTCTCATTTTGTTTGTGAACAAAACGTTTTTCTGAATACTGCAGTAAACAAAATGTCATGACTGAATCCTGACATTACCATCATTACTAAATAAAGCTAATCCCAGCACCTTTGCATGAATGAACTTCTCCTTCACAGATATGTGGTCATTGTGATGCGGTTTGCTGAAAAACTGTTTATATTTATCGGTTTCAAAAGACCTATGGCATTGAGGAACAAATGTGAGAGGATAATCAACACGTAGCAATTGTAATCTTCATCACTACAACACTACCGTATAGGCAGTTCATCTGCCTGTACCGTTCGACTTGCACGCAACAATGCTTCCCATACTGAGTTCACATACACATTCCCCAGTGCTTTAAACAACGCTATTACAGAAGGTTCCCACACTTTCACATCAAGTGTTAAGGATCTCACCTGCACTAAAAAATTTGTGAAAAAGAATATGTATGGACACCACAGCAGATCATCAGTCACGTGCCTAACATGCATGTAAAACACACAGATAAAGAAGATCAATAAAATGAAAGCTGAATAACCTGCCTTGGATATATGCACTCCAAAATTTCTATGAATGCCAGAGCATTCAATACATATTAGGATGCCAAGATTCAAAGAAGCCCAATCTGGTTCAGGCGCACCACAGTCAGCACATTTATCATTTCCAGGCAACTTTCTTAATGCATCTATTGGTTTTTCTGTTTTCGAGCTGCAGTGAAGTTGCACGGCACTCCTGGTGGCACGCATTAAGTTTCTACATGGATGATCCTTTTCCGATGGATATTCTTGGATTGAACTCACATCAACATCAGGGCTCCCAGTAGAACTACCTGGACTTAATGGGCTGTAAGAGAACTGTCGACACATAATGAACAGTGATAATAACATCAAATGCCTAGCAAAAATTGTTGGGAAATAAAATCTGGAGTTCTTACCCTGTCAGGTGTTTGTGAAATCAGCAAGGAAGAAATAACAGCTGTTATTTTTTCAATCCAATCCATTTGTTCCACTGCACTTTCTGCCTGCACATGAGTAGAAACTTTAAAATACATAATAATTATGCCTACTTAATCATGCACAGAAACATGAAAAATTGGTAGCGAGATAATATCATTCTGCAGCGAATGAAACCAAAGTCACTTACCTGTAAAGTGTAGTTCTTTGCTGGTGAAATAATCCTGAAGCAAAACCTTAGATCTGACTGCTCTGCATCTATCTTTATTGTTGATGTAAGCAGGTTTACAGTGTGCTGAGCAACAGATTTTTCATCGTGGACACCACCATGATAATGAGAAGAGAGCCACCGACTTAACAACCCAGAGCTTGTTTCGGAGGGTGACGTTCTATGAACAGAGTTTTGACTGCTAACATGGAACTAGATGTCCAGTGATTACATAGTTAGCAAACAGGGTATCAGGCATCACCTGAGTAATTTCCTCATTAGCTCACAACTTACTGTTGGCCGGCTCCATTGCTTGCGATAATAATACAACATGCCCCGACTATCAAGTACAAAAAATCTTCTCTTCCAGTCACCTCTCAAACTTGATGACCTCTTAGATAGATATCCTTGCTTAATGGTTTGCACCTATTTTATTGTCATTGCATAAAATAATTCATTTGACATTATCCAAGAAGTTAGAATTTCAGCTACTGCAAAATATACCTTTCCATCGGAAACAGAATGCATTACTGCCTCTATTGGTTTTGTGAAATTTTTGGGAAAACTTTGAATGGTATTTCCAAGTGGAGAACCCTGACAAGTACCAAAAGATCGTTGATTATCTTGATCAGCCTGTCTCATGTATTCTTGCATTCGTTCCTTGAGAGCTGACTGCTCATAACTGGAATTTTGTCTAGCCTGTTGTGCATAAGCTAAGACCTGCACTAGGCAAATAAAGAACACCATATCTATGCAGTAAATGTAATAGGAAAATATTTTCAACTCAAAAAATAAAAAATAAATAGACTAAAAAACATATAGCTTTTCAGATTAAGAACCTGTTTAATGTATGGCTCCATTTGATGTAGTAGCTCATACCCCTGTCATGACAAGAGATTATAAATCGCTCAATGGGCTCAATTCAGCTGGGATGAGTAAAAAACAAAACAAAAAAATCTAATACAAAAAAGAACCAGCAAATCCAAGTACGATCCCATCCTATCCTATCAAATCCAATTTATATCTAAATCTCATTTAAAAATAATCTCTTTGAATTTTTTATTTATCTGATAATATATTGTTCATTTTAAAATGTTGTTTATCTTTTATAAATACAAAATTGGTGTACCTGTTTGAAGTAACGCAGATGGGCATCCATAGTGTTTCCAACAGATTCTAAGAATTCAAACCTCTTCTTAGCCTCAACAGTGGAGAGAGCACCAACCTAATAATCAAGCACATGCTGTCCCTAAAATGTACTCTCAATGCACCATAGATATATAATAAACGAACAAACCAGATTAAAGCGGGCTTGTTCAAAAATTGATCTTGCATTGTAAAATTCCTGGAATGTGTATCAAATTAGAGTTCAACACTTTATGGCTACCTACTATGACAACTATCTGAATAGTTCAAGTGGCTTTGACAAAAACTAAACTGTGAATAAAATGAGACCTCTTCTAGTGCACAAGCTATGTCCATCCTTGTACTTTTACGTAAAGACAAAAACTTTTCTCGAACCTGAATATAAATGATTTATTATTCCAAAACAAATCAAATAGCAATTTTTACACCTTTGAGAAATGAAAATGCTATTTCCATATTGCAGAAAAAAACAGTGTCAGACACACCTGGTCATAAATTACACTAGCTTTGTCGAAGCGCTTGTGAGACTCCTGTCATTCCCAGCAAAGGGTATAAAATTAGACACAGTCATTGAATCAGAAAGGTTAAACTTTTGTGTTAGTGTGGCTAGCAGACTTGGTATACTTCAATGATATTTAAATTTTGCTAAAATTGCAATTCCATAATCACTTCTTCAGTTGCAACAGAGACGCTGTAGGTTGATATAATATGAGAAACATGCCTACAAGTTATGTTTTTAAGGAATTTAAAATCTATAAAACTTCAAAATAAATTATTATTTTGCCCGTACTCCAGAAAGCAACACCATGTAGATATCATAGATGCCAAGCTGATAACTACATCAAATTAACTGAGACTGGAAGTATGTTTTAAATTATGATTTACCTTCACATCTTGAAGATCAACACTTGCAAAGTGTACAAGTCTATCATTCAGTGCATGCTCCACCTTTACCAGCAAAAATGTAAGCAGAGAGTGAAGTGCAAAATACACAAAACCTTCCCTTTATAGAGTTTAAAACCAAATTAATAAATACGTCAACAAGAAGGAATAGAAAAATGATCTATGCATTTCAGTTCATATTCTTCACTTGGTAATCCAAATAAACCTTTTAATTTTGATAAAAACACTCACGAGGTTTTCACAGCAGTTGATTTGGCAGATAAAATATATTTGTGCCTTTAAATAATAAAGAGAGCAATTCCCACCTGTGTCCGAAGAATTTCCTTGTATGTTCCCATTTCTCTCAGAGAAATTGCAAACTTTGCAATATCTGGCCCTACAAGTTGAATTAGAGTCAATTAACACAACGTGCGTAAATCCTGAAGTATGATCCAGCTTAGGATGAAAAACATCGATTATAATATTTAGCTATTTATGTGCACCAAAAACGTTTGATTGTTGGAAGACTCAGATATTCATATAATTCACTCAACAATTCCACTGCATTGTCACCCATTCCCTCGTTCTAAGGAGAGGTATATCTCAGTAACACTTGTACAATCTACATAAACTAAAAGCCATGCATTTAATGAAACAAAAATTTTCTGCCTATTCCAGCATTACACCTTATTTCTTGATCAAAATTTTTAAAGATTTGCAACTGTGATGGAGAAGAAGAGGTGAAGCTAGCTGTGGGAAAATGTGGAAGTAACCATGAAGACTATGCATCATTAGTGACAGATAGAACAAAATGCGTTATTTTGCACACCTCCAAATGATACAGATATTGGATCATTATGTCCACCAGCAAAAGTTTCAAGGGCACTTGCAAAAGCAATATCTCTTTCATAAGCTTCTCCAAGCCCATCTCTTTTTATCAATAAAATCAAATAGGAAAAACAGATTGAAGAGTGAGTCTTGCAAAATAAATCATAATCAACCCTTCATTCTATAGTAAGCTATACGAAGCAAGGGGATCCACTACTGCTGGAAGCTATTCAACTTACATATACTTCCGGCATCCTTTATGAAGCTTAAGACTTCTCTCTCTTAATGCCTCAGCATTTTCTTCCATCATTTGTACCTGTTTTGAGAAAAACAATGAGTTACTGAAATCGACATAGTTTTATAAATATTAACCAATTGGCACATTTGCATCTTATTTAGAGGTTGATGGCACTTGACAGCCTGAATTATAGGTACTTGAACAAAATCAGTGAAGGGAACAATGCAAGTGAATTTATTCTGATTTGTAGCAGCCATTATTACAAGTTCTTAATTAAGTTAAGGAGAAGAGGCGAACTGCACGTGGGAATAACCAAAAACATGGATAACAACTGAAACAGAATGCAATTTTAGCTCTTGCTCGGTCCTCAATTATGTAGCTAAATAAACCTATTTTCATCAAAAGTCCACAAATGAAAATCGCAGATCCAAGTTACATAACAAGAAAAGTAAAGTCTTTGAATAAACCTGTTGCCGAAACATAGGTGAATCATCCAGTCTTGAGAAATACATCTTCCTTAGATAATGCAAACTCTGTATTTAAGCCTTACACATTCGATACACAGATTATTTTTCGATAAGGAACGAATCAGGTCTTACAATGAATTATAAACAAACAACCCAATCCCAGTTAGTCACTAAGAATGAAATTTAGTGGCCCACAATACAATCGGCGCATTAGAGATCAGAGGTCAGCATCAATGCAGAATTGGATGCTAGCAATTACCTCCTCGTTCGATGATGTAAGATAATATTAGAATAGAAAAATAAATCCCCATACAAAATGTAGGGTCTTTTGACTCAGGGTGGAGAGGAAATGGCGGAAAACGGTGGCATTTGCATAGAACCCGGAATTCCATGGCAGTAAAAATATTCATCACCCTTCAATCCATCATCATCACAGACAGGTTCCAGCCTCCACCCACAACGTTAACTTATAAAAGGTAAACGCCCTAACAGCCATATTTAACAGCTAGCCACCCTAAAACATTTGTACAACTGTTTTAGTGTTGTTCTCCTCGCTCACTCTTTGTAAGTGATATGCGAGCACATTCCACATTAATGAAATTGACTATTGGTAATCCACAGGTTTGGTCAAGTATTATAATGGTGTCTTGAAATATAACTTTTGTCCCACATCGAAAATGAGATGTAAACTAGATTGTGTTTATAAAAGAGAATGTGGACCATAGTAAATGATTTGTTCGATGATTTTACGGTGTAGTTTTCTCCCTTTTATACGTTATATTCGAGCATATTAACCACGTAAATTGATCCTACTCTATAAATTTAACTTTGGATATTACTACTTAATGTTTCAATTGTAATGTGGAATGACATTAGTTCAAATTTGATGTTTACGTAAAAGTTGGAGATTGTATAGACGCATATTTTTGACAACATAAGTATAAGATGGCTTTAGTTAAGAAACAAGTTGGCTTACACATACTACATCTCTTATGTGGTCAAACAAGTTGACATAATATGTATCTTACCATGAATCTAATGGATGTTGATCTTTTTTATGAGATGCTTGTACATTCTTAACCTCCTCTAGTGAGTTAAAACATTGAGTTATGCAGACAAGATGAGAGATATGTGTGTTCTTAAGTTATAAGATATTTGTCGGTTTACTTGGAAAAACCTCAATACATATTCTATGTCATTATATGATGCACGGATTCTCCTAAATGGGATAGTCATCCTGGGGGTTGGTAGATTTTTGATCAAAAGGCTTGGAGCAATATGGTTGAATAAATTATTAAAAGAATTTATTGTTTATCAGTAGAATATGAGTTATTCTACCATAATTGTTTTGCAATTAAACTTGCTAATACATTTTTCATTTCGATTCATATCCATACATACAGATGTGTTATAGAAGAAATTGATGAGTTTGTGTGCACGGTGAGTACAACAATTCATAAGAAAAAAGTAAGGAGATGAATAATCGAGAAAATAAATAATATAAAAAACAATCTTCTTGCTTGTTTATATTAGGTAATAAATAATGTTGGATGGAATAGAGGACTATGGTATACTCATATTTTTATAGAGTGGACTTTGTCATACAATTAATGAATATTTGAGTTGATAAATGTTTATATTTGAATTACAGAGAAATACTTTTTATAGAAAACAAATCAAGAGAAAATGAATATGAGTTGTTGGGAATTACAAGTAAAGTAATTTAGTTGATGTAAGGTAAGGTAAGGTAAGGGTGACCAAATTTTTCAAACATCAAAAAGCAGTAAACTAATTCTGAATTCCTGCACCGTTGACTCTCTTTTTTCCTTTGTAGGACTAGGGTTTCATGATTCCATTTTGGAGAGAGCGTGATTATGTTCCCCTTCGTAAGTTACAATAAGCATTTTCGGGTCATCCAATGCCCGCTCCACGTGCTTTCGGGCTGGGCAACCACGGACGCTGCTACATTTGTAATACCCTCTGTGTTGAACAACGATTAACCAAATCAAATTCATTAATCATTAATCATTAATAATTAATCATTAATCGATGCTTGCCTGGGATGCGGGGATCCCTTGATTGGTTTTTGGCCGTATTTTCTCCATGAGTATTCATCTGGGGGGATATCAGCCATTTTCATGCTTATGGCTGCCACTCTTACAACCCTTTTCACCCTTGATTTCCTGCTTTTACAATTCCAATTAAAACTATAACATCGACGGACGAAACCAACAATGTCCTCCTCTTACCTTTTCTTGGGGCAGTGGCAACGGCTAGGGCACTTTCCGGAGGCCGAGTTGCACTTCCTCTTCAAGGAAGATGAAGAAAGAGGTGGGCGACCTGAGGATGACATATTTGTTATCTGGAACCCAGAGGACATCGACGCCTGTAAACTCTCCGTGTCGCCGGTCAACGAAGGCAAGAAGGATGTTGGAGGGGGAGCGAAGTTTATTGTTGTCGATGCCATCACCAGCTTTTGATTTTGATTTTGCTTTTGCTTTTGCTTTTGATGGTGGTATGGGAGAGGTAACCGTTGAATCGGAGTCGGGCAATAAATCTTGGGTGTTGGGAGGGTATCATCCTCCGTCTTCGACGGCGGCTCAAGCCCAACGACTTCCTTTTGAAAGGGAACTGGGCCACGACGGAAGCGGGCGTGGCCGGTACGGAGTCCCCGATCAATAAGAGAGATGAACTTTTTGAATTTATTTACAGCAGAATCAGCCACTTGAAGATAGTCTCCGGCATCCATTGATTGCTCATTGAAATTGGTTTGAGAGAGTAACCTAATAAACTTGTCGACGCTCTCAAGTCCGGCCGCTGCAGCTTCCTTGGCGGAGTTCTCCTCCAATTTGGATGTTATGCTGTGCCTAGAAATGAAATCAAGCGCCATCCGCCTTTGGGCTTGTGAAGAAATGAGAGAGAAACAAAAGAAAAGAGGGATTGGACCTGGACTCGTCACAACCAAGAAGGAAAGCAAGGTGTTGAAATCTGAATGAGAAAAAGAGAGTCAAAGTTAATCCTCTTATTTCCTTTTCGACCCTTGTATTTCTCCCTTATTCGCAAATGGATTCTCAATTTGTTATTTATATTCATTTAAACATGTTTTTTTATTTCAATAATTAAATTGATGTGAACAGCTGGAGCCTATTAGATGACATGACATGCCAAGTAGAGGATGGAGTCCCATTACACTTTCTTCTATCAAAACCGGTGTTTAATAGATTAGTATTGTAATAAACACTAAAAAAAACTCTAAATATTTGCTCACATATAGATTAATTCATTATAATACTATTTGAATCAAATATCATACACTCAACTCCTTTTAATGTTACTAGGTGTTTTCAATTAATCTTAAAATGAATTATTCATATAATATTGACACAAGTCTACAATACCAACTATAAGACAATATTTCTCTAGACAACAATTCATTAGATTGTCCAAGATTCATAACCCAACTTAGTTAACCATACAAAATACTAATGACTAGTCTACACAAACCCACCTATATTATATATCTTTATGTCTTAAATAACTCCTCACTATTCATTTTCTAACCATAAACTTCAAAATTGATTATATTTTTCTAGTATTAAAAGGAATTTGTGTTTCCCTAAATTTATATTTTTATAATTTCCAATAAAAGCGCACTAACTACATTACATTACGTGGCAATAAACCAATAATATAGTGACACGTGGAGTTAGGTCATAAATGATGTAGAGGTAGGAGACTGAGCAATCCATTGACCAATTCACATTTAATGGGAGAGGGGACACCGGTGGGAATTTATGATTTTTGACTCTAATAGTTAATATTAGTCGTTGGACAAAATTGGTATTTCATGTTTGACTTGTGCTCATAAAACAATCTACTTTTGCTTTCCTGGACCGGACCGGACCACTTTGCTTTCCCATATTTTATTGTAATTTGTAATATAATACAATTTGAATCTAAACACATAACATTAAATTATAAAGCATTTCATATTTTTAAGGAATTCTTTTAATTTTGCAGTACATATTTCTGATTAAAATGTATGAAGGGTGAATATAATATTGTTGGAGCAATATGATGTAGATGACCTTAGAAAATATTAAATTGCCAAAATGTTTAAGCAAAATATTGGTGTAGAGCTAATTTTTATTATTCAATTTCCAAGTTTTGAATTCAATATGAGCTTATCAAAATGCTTCCCATGTTTTGTATCAGTTTTAGATTTGTTAGTGAAATATCTTCCACAGTTTTGCTTAGTTGGGTAATTAGAAGTATGAACAAAGAGATGATCATCACAAATGTCCAATATTAAATTAATAAATAAAAACAAACAAAAACTAAATTAATATCTAAAAATTCATAAATATTTAAAAAACATATATTATAATTATTGATCGAAAAATCAAAATTATGTGTAAAAAATAAAAAACAACAATAGACTTGCTGATCGCGCAATACAAGTGTTAAATTTATAGAGTGTGATCAAATATAACGTATAAAGTCATCCACAACTATGTCCGTTCGAAAATTTCATTCTCTCATCCACATCAGCTTTCTCTCTGTACACATCATCATTCTTTAATTTTATAAATAAATTTCCTCTCCGTTGTGGTCTAAAAACCGGGAGTGTCAACAGTCGACCGGTTCGTTGCAAGACGAACTCGATTTTCATTTGTTTAGTATGGGGAAAACGATTATGAATGAAACAGAAAAAAACACGTCAAATTTAGAGTGGAAAACCCCTGAAAGATTGAGAAAAAATCACTTGACTATGAGCTAGAAATGCCCTTAGTCGATCCACTAATCAAACCGTTCATTATAAAGCACGAAGATTAATCTTAGAATCACAAAGAAGAGGAAGAGCTAAAGGAAAATACAGTAAGAGCCGAGCAAATCCTTTCTTCCGTTTCTCAAGTGTTCATTTTATACGCCTCCCAGCTGAATGAATACTAGAGTGTCGTTTTGTGCTTGTCTCATGCGGCTAGGTCGGTCCATGTCGGGCATGAACGCCGTCAGGCGTGACCCTATATGTTGTGCGACGTCAGGTCTTTCGGCGCTGCTAACCGATTGTCTCTCGACCATAGGGGTGTTCGTAGGACTCTGTCAGGTACGCATTTGACAGGGTTGTCAGAGGTTGTTGTTACATGTTGAAAAATGTAGACGGTCTGAAGCACGTTCTACGTGATCTGGACCGATCGGTCCCGATGAGGGAAAGCCCGTACGATTCTGGCCTTCTGTCCCCGATTGCTGTGCGAGGGCTTTCGGTCCCGTCTGTTCTCGTCAGGCCGCTCGTTCATGGGAATTGGATCTAGGGTTTTCAAGTTCTGCTTATGTCATTTGGGCTGGCCCGACAAGGCTTGGGCCTAACCTGGTTCGGGGGTACCGGGATCCGAATGTCTCATCACTCTCATTCCTACAATAATGTCAAGAAACTTATAATTTTTTAATATTATTTTTTTACACATAAAATACCTTAGAATTATAATATTATCGATAAAACCGTTATATAAATTTATTATAAATATTTATATTTTATAATTATTTTAATTTTTTAAGATTTTTTAAATTTTTGTTTAATATAAAATTTGAGGAGAGAGAGAGTGTGGTGTCCCTCATTCGGAAGGATACAGTTTAGGCTTTCTATGGCCGTGGAAGACTTATGAGGAAGTAGATCAAACCGTAAAAGATTTGAATAAGACATTTGATATTTTATAAATTTATCAAAATATCAAATGTGTAGCAAGACGAATGTTTATAACTGCACTCTTTTATGGATGATGAATTATAAATGATTTGAATTAGTCTTTTTGTTTCGTAAAAATAATTGTTTGAATTATATTATTTATTTCTCTGGTATATTTATTTTTTGTGATTTTGTGTGTGAAACAATAAAATTTAATTTTTTTTGTGAATTTCGCCAAATTGTATGTTGGAATTTATAATTTCAATATAGTATAAATACATATGAATAATGTTCGAACAATTTATTCGAACGAAAATGAATATTCACTTAATAATTTGAACAATGTTCGAATATATTTTTGTGTTCGAATAAAATATGAACGAACATGAACACCTTCGAATAAAAATATGAACGAACATGAATATATTGTTTTGGATTGAATAAGAGCCCTAATGGAAATGGAGGAGAGAGAGCAGGAGGTATAGTTGCAAGGGGAGTGATATGATGGTACAAGCTTCGTTTTCCATGAATTTATTGACAATAATTTTAGGAAGTTGAAATGGGGCATTGTTTTGTTTTAGTTGATTAATTATATAAATTTTGGGATTGTTGTGAGCGTTGTTTGTCTTGTGATGCCTTTTACTTTGCAGTTGGGTATGTAAGAATGTAATAAACATGTTGTGTCTATGGATTCATGAATAAAGTGTCTAGATTGGGTGCGGTAAAGAAATATAGTGTGTGTTGGACTAGGGTATAAGTATGTAATTGAAGCATAGGATATTAATAATAACTTACTTACACACTAAGATAAATGCATATCTTAGTGTTTTATTACAGAAGTCATAGGAAAAAAGGAACATTATTGTTATTCTGCTGAGCAATGATTATGTTATGTATAGTTTCTTGAGACTGTTAAAGGGAGATTTAATCAAGTATTTTAAGCACTGACTTTTGTGCACATTTTCATGTAATGCGCAAAAGACTATTAACTATTTAGTATCACCCCAATATTTGATGTAGCCGAGCAGACGAGATAATGATGCAGCAGCAGCAGAATGAGTAGTGATTACTGAACAACACTCCATTCAGTGATTTGCACTTGTCTTGTTTATGCCTTTTGCTCACCTCATTCTGTTATCTACTAACTACTCGGTATCTTAACGTTACCATAACTCACACTCTTTTTCTGTACAACACATATAAGTAAATTCACCCATGTAAAGGGTAGGCTCCTCCGTTACTGTTGGTGGACCTGTCAATGCCAAAAAATTCATTGCAGGCCAAGGCCACCACTCCTAATGCTCAACAATCTAATACTATAACGCACCCCAGTCCCAGTCCCAGTCCCAGTCCCAGTCTATCTCAAATGGGAATGATGGGTATTTCGAAACACATCATCACTCGGAATTCTTTCCTTTCTTTTCCACTTCTGGAACACAATATCTATATTTCTTCTGCCCCTCCATTTTCTTGCCTTCCGCCAGACTCTCACATATTGCGTCCAGTTTAGCATCCACGCTGGAATGAAGTGGACGGTATTCACCGATATGGGGAAAATTTAGACGGGCGTAATCTCCTCGAAGTTTGTAGGCTGCCTTATCATAAGCCAAAGCCGCCTCCTCAGCACTGTCGAAAGTACCAAGCCACAGACGCGTGCGGTTCTTTGGTAGACGAATCTCCGCTACCCATTTACCCCAGTGCCGCTGCCGTACTCCTCTATACAGCTTCCTTCCCTTCATGGCAACTGGTTTCGGTCCGAGATAACGAGGATATTGTGAATGGATTGGGGATAATTGGTTTTGTCCAATCAGACTAGTCCAAGACTGACCCATTTCATATGAATAAGCATAAGAATCATGGGTTTGACCAAATAAGCGATCGCCACAAGAAAAATAACAAGACCCCTGACACTGAGGTGGTGAAGGTGAAGAAGCACTTTTTATAAAAGGTTCAAGTGCTTCCTTTAATTCACCACCACTAAAACTAAAAGGATCATAAACACAACAATTGTTACTCCACCAATCCATACTTGCTCCCATCTTAAAATTCTACAATCAGAAATAAAGGTGAGAGGTTAAAAGTCACCTGTTCCTCCTCGGAACAGAACGGGATTAAATTGCAAGAAAAGGATCGAAAGAAGAAGAAGAAGAAGTTTATGAGATTCGGATCAGGAGGTCTGAAATAAGCAACCCCCGATGGAACACAAACACCAAAACTAAACGGATATGAAAACACCTCAATTCATTTCTACTAATCCTGCAACAATTTTTCTTATATCAAAATCAGAAAAAAATGGATCCAATACAACACAAATCCACAACTGTCTCGGTGATGTGTGTGAAAGTGAGCAAATGAATATTATTTTTTTCTCGGCTCTCGTCTCACTTTTTTCTGCGCTCTCTTCCAGTTCCAGTACAGGCGCATTATATAACAAACATGGGAGTTTTGGATGCACGAATATAACCAATAATAAAGCAACACCTGTCCGGTTGTAACGCCAGGTGTGCGTTACACGACCGACAGGTGTCCAGTGCAGTTTTGGCCGCACAAAATAAATATAATGTTTTATTTCATTTAACTTCCCAACACCAACATCCATAAATTTATATATTAAACCATTTTGATGAAGGAAATGTACTAATTTGACAACTCAATTTGACAACGCAATAGATCGTTCACCTTGACATTTGATGGATATATTATTTGAATAATTGGTGACAGACAAAGAAGATATTATTATTGAAAAAGAAAGGGAGTGGGCGTGGACGTGTTGGCGTTTTGTAATAAATAAAATGGTTACATTTATCTTCATCCTTATCTCTACTCGACCAACTCCATTATATAATAATAATATAATATATATATTCCAACATTTTCATTTAAATATAAAACGATCAAAAAAATGTAACCTTAATCCTACATCTACATCTACAGTAATTACACGCAAACCCCTTTAATCAGTCTTCAGATCCTACAAAATAATACTTCCTAAAGCAATATTAACATACTCACGTTAGTTAGTATCTTACATCCCATATTCATGTTTTTTGCCTAACTCGTCTCCCTGTTGTGTCACCTCCGTCCGAGAGCTGGGCCCAAACGCTACGTGACTTGCCACCACCATTGTTACAATTCTCATCATTACTCCCAACAGCTTTCAGTAGCTCAGACTGAAGATCAGGGCAGTTTTCATTCAGATATTTGAAACCTTCAGATCGCATCACAGCTGCAACAAAAGTAGCCACATTTTAATAAGAAAAAAAAACAAATCCTAGGGACTACATATCCATACGGCTGAATCAAACATCAATATAGTATGATTTTTTACACACTCAGTAGTCGAACATGATGTGCAATTCACAAATATCCATCTGTCAATATTTTAATAAAATCACAACTACAAGATTCAAGTCTCCCACAGCAACCATAAACTCGTCCCATAACCCGAGGCATATATACAGAATTATGGCTACATTGGCATAATATCTATGTAAAAAACAGAATTCACTTTTTACTATTGCAGAAAACCCAAATATAAATAAAAAGTTGACATCAAATGCAGAAAAAGGTTGCAGACCTGCCAGGTTTTCAGCAGCAAATCTAAGGCAGACAGTTTTCAGTTCAGAAGCATGACAACGATCTGCCAAAGCAAGTATTTGGCCCACATTTTTAACATCTATATCCTTGCAGAGATGAATTTCACATAACCTCACTAGTCTCGATAAATCATAATGGTCTGCAACTTCAAGCAACTTTGCAGCTAGTGTGTCAGTTACGAAATGAGCAGAGGAAGAACTAGACGTTGTCAGCTCATCTTCTAGCAAGGAATCTCTATATATAAAGTGCAGCATAACCTGTCCATTATCAAGGAGATTACATAACACTCCAATACTCATGCGAAAAGAAATTTCATGCCCAAATAATAAACTAAGGATACAAAATAAACGGTGAATTTAAAAGAAAAAATGGTGAAGAATATACAGAAACTATATCTACAAACCTTAAAAACTTCAGCTTCCATATCTGAGACTGAAATCTCTTGATTATCACAACTCATTCTGTCCAGTAATTCAGATTGGAACTTGGGGGATCGAGCTGCCAATACTAACTTATGGGCATGGAATTTCTCCCCAGAGACATTGAAAACAATATCAGAACCCTGCATACTATCCAGTAGCATACCAATATGTGATCCAATATCTGATTCAGGGACCTGAATATCGTGTAATCGAGAACAAACAACAGCGGAGACAACAACTCCCACAGTACAATTGATCCGCAAGCAATCATCTTTTAGATAATCAGAAGTTTCGAGCATGGATCTCTTGAAAAATCTCTTGTATCCCCTGAAACAAAGATGCATAAATGAGTAAATCGACAAACTTAGTACTAAAAAAGAACATTGAATAACATATACTGTTTTAATGAACCCATTGCAAAAGAAGCTGAATTAATCCTATAACAATAATTCAACCATATCTATCTAAGAATCTTGCCATTACATCATCCTAAATCCGAAATGCGCAGCAAATAAAATACTCAAGACTCCAATAAACATATCTTCCGCAGCAAGAAAAACAAGGTCAACTAAAAACACAGAAAGAAAAGCTTTCAAGCTGTATACTCAATCACCATATAATTTGAGGTTTCTAAACTAACCACATGCTGCCTCTGTATTTTAGCGTATAAGGCCCGCTCTCTAGTGACCTATCAAAATGGCTATGCACTTTATGATTCTCTTTACCGCTCTGGTCTACCAGTGTAAGCTCAAACAACGCCCTGACATCTATACCATCGCTGGCCAACGCAATGAAAACCGAAACATATGCAGAATGATCTTCTGGGTTTTTTCCGTCGGGGTAAAAATAAATCGCCCATTTATAGCCACCCACCTTGAACTCGTCGCTCGCTATATGCCTTCCAACGCCCATTCCTTTAGCTAGAGAAAATCCCTGAATCAAGAATTGGTGCGATCCATTTATCGTGTGCGTGACCGATCGCGAGCTCGTCGGCTCGACAAGCGGATCCTGCTTCGCATTTTTTTCCGGCGCTTCTATCATAATTCGAGCGGCAAATTCCCCTAGTATTGCGAATTGGGCGTCTTCAGATAATGAAAGGAGAAACAGAAATTGGTGAAGTAGTCCGGCGAGGGAAGAGAGAAGAAGCTTGATTAGGGCTCCCAAAATTGGGAATTTTCAGGCGATTGAGTGGTATGCATCCTTGATGAATTGGACTAATTCCTCCTTTCTGAAACTCCCCAATTTTTCTGCATCAAAATTATAAAATATTATATATATACAAAATAAATAATGATTTGATTTTGATATCTTGGAATTGATAAAACAAATGATATAAAATTGTGATTTTACACGCAAGTAATAATTGACATAATAAATGTTAGTATTTCATTTCATTTCATATTAATTAGTATAAGCGTAACTCTATTCCTATGATATTTGTTTGTTATAAAATATTTGATTGAAATATTAATTTATTTTTTATTTAGTAAAGAAAGTTATAGTTATATCTATTTCCATTTATACTTAATATTGATATGATTTGTGTCATGGGATTGATTTTTGTACCTCATTTTTTTTTGGATTTAGTTTTAGACGCATTTAAATGATCCCCATAATTTTATCATTTGTTAGTATCTAAAATTTCATAGTCGTGGTAATTAAGAACCATAAAGCTTAGGAATGCAAAATAGATACTTTTACTTTATATAGTAACAAAATTGGTCATATAAGTGCGTGTATATTTTGCACTTATAAGGTAAATAGTGAAGAAACTAAGGTAAAATCACAAAAAAATAGTGGATGTAGTCAAATTGGTTTCTAAGGTTTTTAAATTTTGCTAATCAAAATCATTAGCTAAAAATCAAATTTCAATTTTATAAATTTGAGAATCGAATTTGTTTGATTTTGTAAATTTATGAATTAATAATGGAAAAAAATCTACATTTGTGGATTGAAACTTCATATGAATCAAATTTGTTATAATAATCCAATTTTCTTGATTTTTTTTTATTTTGATCGATATTCGAGTTTTTTGTAAGTGAAGATAACATTCTCAATTGATACTTAGATCAAGATTTAAACTCTGGATATTAAGAGAAGTATTACCCTAATTAAAATAATATTATTTATAATTATTATAATAAATTAGATGGACTCATATAGATTAGCATATAGTAAATTTAAACTTCAATATTAAATATAAAATTCTAAGAATGAAATGCTAAATAGTGAAGAAACTAAGGCGGCCCGGCCATTTTAGGGTTTATGGGTGCGGCCCAAGTTTTGGTTGAAGAATTTGGTGGCCAGTGGAAGAGATTGATTGACCTTATCCAGTGAAGACATTAACATTGAGAGAGAAGGAAGTCGGAAATTCTGTGCTACACTACACACCACCTCCAATGACGATTACGTTATCGCCTGCATCGAATATCAGTTCAATTTGTTTCGTATGCAACAGAACTGTCAAGACTCGCCTGTCAACGCATGGTAATGGGGAATATTCACTTGTGTTGCATTCTTTAATCTTAATGTTAGTACGAGTGTTTCTATTTGCTTGCTACAGATATTGGAAATGCAATTTCATGGAGTGCTTCTGCGAATTATACCAATCTCAATGTGGCTTCTGCTAGAGGGATATCCGGAAATCATTCAATTATCAAGCGAACGAGGATTAGGAGGCAAGCTAATTTATAGTTAGCAATGATGTAGGTTTTCGTTTTAATATATCTCAATTTTGTTGTTTAAAAATCTCCAGATTAGTTGGGGTGAGATGCGCAACTATTGAAGAAATAGAAGCGGAAAAGTCTTTAATTGAGGAAGATGCTGTAAGAGGACAAATATCATCTAACGAATTCAACCCCCTCCCCTTTTTTGAAACTAAAAGGGCTCTGTTTGTTTCAGAAAGAGAGAATGGAAAAGACCATTGAGAATCTGAGGTCTAGTTTCAATTCTGTTAGGACAGGAAGATCAAACCCAGCTATTTTAGACAAAGTTGAGGTACTCACATGTGTTTGAAAAGTGATGATTCAGGCCGAGGCCGATAGTAAATCGCCGATTATTTGTTCCAATACCTTTGCTAGGTTGAATATTACGGAACACCTGTATTGCTGAAGTCCATAGCTCAAATATCAACCCCTGATGCTAGTTCTCTCCTGGTGCAGCCTTATGATAAGTCTAGGTGGCTTGATGAACTCAAATGCTTTCTTTAATGAGTTTGTGTTTATACATTTTCCGTGATTTTTATTGGATTCCAGCTTGAAGGTGATTGAGAAAGCAATTGTTGACTCTAACCTTGGTTTGACACCTAATAATGATGGAGATGTTATTAGATTAGCTCTTCCACAGCTTACTTCTGAGAGGAGGAAGGTAGGCTCTTGATCCAAATCCAAATCCAAATCCGAATCCAAATAGGTTGGTGCAACAATTTTGTCATTGTGTATTCGGTGTATCAGGAATTGTCGAAGGTTGTGGCTAAGCAGACTGAAGAAGGAAAGGTGAAGTTATGATGACTTACTTAAATGTTGTATTATGGGGTTTTTTTCTCTTGAATTCTCATGATGAGTTGTAGGTTGCTATAAGAAACATAAGAAGAGATGCTATCAAATCCTATGAAAAGCTGGAGAAGGTCAAAACATGATAATCTCTTTTAAGTTCATTGGATCCCAATATATGGATATTAATACAACATACCTTATAGGAGAAGAAGCTGTCGGAAGACAATGTAAAGGACCTGTCTAATGATTTGCAGGTATAAGTGGCGTTTGGTTTGTTTGTAGTTGATTCAAAGTTGAACCATGTATCTGCAGAAGGTAACAGATGAGTACATGAAAAAGATCGAATCCATCTACAAACAGAAGGATAAGGTTAGTGGTTCTTGTATTAAAATACTACTCAGAGTCAAGGTTGTTATCTTTTGTCTCATTCCAGGAACTGATGACTGTATGATCCAACGCCCATTTGGCCTACCCACTTTGCTTTTGTGAAAGACATGGATGAGTTGGTTTTGATGTTCATGCAACGCTTAAATAAACTTCCCTTGATTCTAGCTTGCCCCAATGTTGAAACTTTATGTTGGAATATGAGAATAATTTTGATAGATTAGAAAATAAGTTTATTGTTGCAAGAATATTTCATATGATTATTAAAATAAAAACAATTCACAACTCATGAGTGTGTTTTCATAGCCCAAGGATGGATGTGCAATTGCATTGCTAGCATGTATATTCAACCGAACATCTTTATGTTGAGCATATATAATAGATGTGTATTATCAAAATGTTGATCCCAAAGAGTGATCAATTTATGAATATCTTAATATATTTTAGTTTTGATATGATAACTTATAATTATAAAAAAGAAAATAAGTAACCTTGAACAATAAAATGTGAATTCAAAATTATATCTCCAAGTATCAACATTTGTTATATGATTTAATCAAATGTAAATATATAATATTAGGAACCCACATTTAAAATTCTGTATAAATATTTGTGAGTTAATAGTGATCTTTGCCCACCGCCTCCAACTTACATGTTGTGTAAATGACATGCTTTTCATGTTACAAAATTACAAATATGTTACATTTTTTTAGCAAAATATACATTTGTAGCCTTCTAACTTTAATTAAATGCACATAAGACACATCAAGTTTCAAATACAGTTTATTATTATCACTTTAATGAACTCGTAAATTTTTAATATTTTATACACAATTCTCGAACATCACGGGTAAATTTTGTATAATTTTTCAAACGAGTCTTATTTGCGTACTTTGAGAAGAGTTTTAAACAAACCGGTGCTAGAAAGTCAGGGGTGAAAAACAAACAATATTTATAACTTTAGGTGTTATTCTTATAATTTTGTAAGTTGGATGGTATATTCTTTATACCGCTGGTAAGCTGGGTGTTAATTATATAATTTTAAAAAAATATATTTAATTTTAATGGATGAAATGGCGTTTGGTTGATGAAAAAGTTGTTTATTGGCGTGAAAGGGAAAGATGAAAGAAATCTCCCATATCCAGCAAACTGGACCGCGTAATTCCATTTTTTAGAAAAACCAACAAGTCCATCCAATTAAACTTGCAAAATTAGTTTCCTTAAGATGTTTATTAAATTGAGATAGTTAAATAGCATAAAAGTATTGTGTTTTTTAAATAAATTTTTGATGATAATTATGGTGTATTAATAATAATATATATTAAATCATATAAAGCAATGTAAGCACTAAACTTGTAAATTCTAAAAGCAAGTAACACCACAAAATAAAAAAACAAGTAATCTACGATATGAGGAACTGGAACTAACTGAACGAATTTGAGGATGAACTGGCAGCATACACCTACCCACCAGTAGCTGTAAAATATGACTCAGGGAATGAACTGATACTAGAATGTTCATCAAAGGAACAAAAAAACAAACTGCTGGAACAGGAGCTAGAATGGCTGAATTCTTGGCTACATGAAGTCAAATCATATGATACATCTTACCTGAATCACCGCATACAATGGATTGGGATTGAGGGTGAAGTATTCACAAAAATAGCAGAACGATGGGGACAACTCATCTCAATTCATCCATGTACATTGAACCAACAGTGGTTGGATTGTGCGAGAATTTTGTTACGGATGGAAGTGTGGAAACCAACTACTGAAAAATTACATCTAATGTGTGAAGGAATTATGCTCCAAGGGCGTATGTTCCAAGAATCGGCTATAGGATTTCTACCGTCGGTATTTTCTACCTTGAGGCATAAGAACAGAGAAGCTGAATCAATAGGCTCTATTGCATCCATAATAGGAATATCAGAATATTGGAAACACCGGAATGAATAAATTTCAGAATTCAAGAAGGGAAGTGAGAGATACAAGAAAGTGTATCAAAGACGCATGCCTAATAAACAAAAAAGAGGCAACAAAAGAGATGATTATATACAAAAAATGGCTTTGTACAAAGAAAGTCTAATGATGCATGAACTTGCAAGAGGTTCCATTGAAGAAAAGAGTGGGGAACACAAATTTGTAAACAGAGAAAACAAAGAAAACAATTCTAAGGCGGAATATAGACAAAATTCGAACAATGAGGACATCCTATCACAATTGCTATCCTTTGGAAAACAACTTGGATAGACTGCAAATGAGGAGGAAGCAAGGAAGGTATCAGGCGAATTACAGAGGATCATCCTCTCTAATTAATCTAGAGGTTTATGACGATATATGAGATATATTGGGACTATGGACAAGATAAAAATCATGAGTATAAACTATAGAGGATTGCACAACCCGACCAAACATTTGACTGTGAAAGAGTTGCTCATAAAACATTCCGTGCAGATAATATGTCTATTGGAAACAATGATGGAACAAATTGACGATAAGACTATCTATAGTATATGGGGGAACAGACCATTCAAACTGTAATTCATTCAATCTATTGGAAGATCAGGTGGTGTACTCTCTATATGGAATCCAAATCTATTTATTATAGAAAAAGTCATTAAGATGGACAAAATAATTGGCATTCAAGGAAAAATTGATACGGTCGAAATAATGGTACTAAACATATATGGGGCACTAATCAAGCAGGAGAAAAGGGCACAATGGCAGTGGTTATCAGATGTAATCTCTTCATGGAATGGAAATGTTGTAGCAATTGGTGATCTCAACTCTATAATGGACTCAACAAAACGCAAGGGCTCTCAGACTAATCTCTCTTCAATGATGGAATTCAATGATTTTATCTCAAGACATCAGTTACAAGATATAACAATAGGAGGTTGTAAATTTACTTGGAATAATAAAGGGGGCTCCAAGCTAAACAGAATTGACAGAGCCCTCATCCATTCCCAATTCAACAACAGATTTCAGCTTAAAGGATTACCATGGTATGTATCAGACTATCGACCTATAATATTTTTCTCTGGTCGTGAGAACTTTGGAGCAACACCCTTCAAATTTTTCAATGCATGGCAAGATAAAACAGATATAAAGGATGTTATGGAAACACTATGGCAACAGACACAACCAATTGGGCTAGCCAGCTTCTGCCTCAAAGAAAAGCTAAAACATTTGAAGAAATGATTAAAAGAATGGATGACTAAGAAAAAGAAAAAAGAAAAAAGGTCATCTACTTAATCTAACAGCAAGCATACAATCATGAGAGGAAATAATCGAAAGAAGGGAGCTAACAGATGCAGAAAAGAACTTATATTATCACTCTTATGAGGAATGGAAAGAATTAAAAATGTGACAAGTAAGGATATTACAACAGAAAGCAATAGAAAAATAGCTCAATGATGGAGATGACAACACAAAATTCTTCCACAATATGGTAAATAGCAAGAGGGTGAAGAACTCGATAAGAGGAATAATGGTGAGAGATGAATGGAAGACGGATGCACAATCTATTAAACAAAAAGCATATTCATACTTCTCAAGTCTATTCCAAAAAACGCAGACTGATAGACCGATAATACAATTACATGGAATACCAATACTTCAAGAATCAGAAAAATGTGTCTTGGATGAAGTCATCACAGAGAGGGAAATTCTAGAGGCAGTAATACAAGGAAGCTATAATAAATCGCCAGAGCCAAATGACATAACGTTTGAATGCATCAGGAAGTATTGAAAAATTATTAAAATAGATGTAGTTCTTGTCATCAAAGATGTTGAAGATAGATGAAAATAGTGAAAGGGTCCAACGCTTCATTTATTACATTGATACCTAAGAATCACAACCCGCAGACATACCATGATTATAGACCAACCAGTCTCATTGGAATCTAGTATAAGATTATGGCCAAAATCCTTGCCGGAAGACTAAGCAAGGCATTGGAAAAAGCCATATCTCAAACACAAACTGTATTTTTTAAAGGAATGTTAATTACCGAGGGTATTCTTATTGCTAATGAAAATGTGACTCTGATGAAAAGAAGCAAACATCCCTCCTTAATATTCAAGGCCAACTTCAGGAAAACATACGACAATGTTAATTGGAAATTTCTTCTACATGTGATGAAACAGATGGGCTTCAGCACGAAATGGAGAGAATGGATTGAGTCGTGTATTAATTCAACTTCTATGGCAATATTGATAAATGGAAGTCTATCATGATTCTTTCAACCATCAAAAGGAATTTGTCAATGAGACACACTTGCACCGTTCTTATTCCTTATAGTGGCAGAGGCACTACATGTGATAATTGACAATGCTTGCTACAATGGTCTTTTTTCTGGAATTGAGCTCGGTGATCATAAATCTATTTCTCACATTCAGTTCACTGATGATACTATTATGTTTGGGAATTGGACAGAGCATAATTCAATCACTCTAAAGAATATATTCATATGGTTCGAGTTGATATCTGGCCTACAACATAATCTACAGAAATCTACACTCATCAGACTCAATGTTTCAGAACAAGAAGTGAATCGATGGGCGGCATTCATTGGATGCCAATCTGCATCTCTACCTATAACTTATCTTGGAATGCCATTTTATTGGCAAGCCAAACATCCATCCACATGGAACCCGATGATTGAAAAGTTTAAACGAAATTTGGATCAATGGAAGGCTACATCTATGTCATATGGTGGAAGGTTGATCCTCCTAAACTCGATATTATCCAGTTTACCTATGTATTATTTCTCTATCTTCATAGCCCCGAACATAATCTTATTCAAAATGGAGGCAATAAGACGTGGATTTTTCTGGGGAACAAAGAATGGACAGCATAAAAGAAAAAAACTACTCAGATGGATCTCTATCACAAAGTCTATTGATCATGGCTAATTGGGTATTAAATGCTTACGAAGGCACAACCTAACACTTCTAGTTAAATGGCTTTGGCAGTTTCAAACAGATGATTGAGCCCTTTGGAAGCAGGTCATACAGAGTATATATGGTATACAATGAGGATTTTCGAACACTCTACCTAAAGAAAATAATACAATATGGGCTGCAATCATCTGGTGAAGGAGATGCATAGATATTATACTGCTACGGAACTCTTCATAACATGGAAATTGGGAAACGAAACACATATACAATTATGGAAGGATAGATGGATAGAGACAGATGCATTACAAAACAGATTCCCTAGACTATTTCGTATGGTCGAGAATAAAAATGTATTGGTTGCTAATATGAAAGACCTAAACAATTCGTGGAAATGGAACATGATTCCAAGGGAAAGAAACAGGGGTGCAACAAGACAACAAAGAATCAATCTTATAACATAGCTCGGAGCCATACAACTGGGACACGAAAGAAGTGATATCCCTTTTCTTGGTAGAGAAGGGAGAGTCTATACGTGCAATGAAATATATAATATATCTTATGGTGAGAATACATGGCTACAAAATCAAAGAATGAAGTGGTGGAAATCTTGGATCCCCTTTAAGATACGTGTATTCTTATGGATGGTCATTAGGATAATTCTACCGACATCAGAGATACTCACACGACGTGGAATCATATGTGGACCAACAATTTGTCTAATGTGTATGAAGGATGCAGAAAACGAGTAACACATCTTGTGGGAATGCAAGGAGACGAAAAAGATTTGGGAAGGAATCATAAAATGGTGGAAAGGTAGCAAAACGTTCCGGACATCAGAATCATGGGACCAAATTATACAGGAGATATAGAAGAAATCAACGAAAAACAAGAAGAGTCGCGTGTGGAGACTCACTATCGCAATTACTTTATAATGCTATGGTACAGAAGGAACCAACTAACTTTCAAGGAAAACAAGATCCCAATACATCAAGTTATGACAAAGATACAAACATTGGCGTATCATTGGATAAAGGAACGAGGAAAACTCCATAGACCTAAGATAGATGAATGGGTTAGGGCCCCGATTGAGGCCGTAGAAAACGCATGTGTATAAATGTCATACAATCATGCGCTTTCTTTCGGTTATGTATCTTTAGAATACCTTATGAATTCATAAGGTAATTTATATATGAAATAACATTACAGTTCAAAAAAAAGTAATCTACGATTTAATTATAACACATAAAAGCAAAAAATCCAAATCACAATTTAGAAGAAAATCTATGTGCAGAAAGAGAAAGCCTCAACAAGTGAATCAAAGAATTCTTAGGACATAATAAATAATAATATGACTGGATCATAGAATGAGATGATATTTAATTTTAGCACTTATCCTAATAACACTTATTTTGGTTTGTGGTAAAAAAATGACTTCAATGCAATACGAATAACAAACATCACAACACAACAACCAAGGATGAATTGTCCGTATAAAAATAATATTTAACTTAAAAAATAATAAAGATATAGGTTAAGGTTTTTGTTTAATAAAAAAAGTTGTTGACAAAACTAAAACTTTAAAAAGTAAAAAAAAAGACGACACAAAAACACTTAACAGCTTGTGTTTGATAGAGCTAAAACGTGTGAATAATTGATTTGATAGTACTTCCCATTTCCCATTAGAGCTGTTGCTGCACCAAGCCACCTAAAGGCGCAACCCTGAACCCCACATTCGAATAATCCGGGAGAAACAATACAAGGAAGGTTTTGTGTTTGTGGGAAAAGTCTGGTCTTGGTTGATTGGATCTTCTTTGTTTCATGTTCTATTGAAAAAGATAAAGAGGAGGGAAATAAAGAAATAAATAAAAAGCGCTGGCGGTGGTGCTGGTGTTGATTCCAGTAGCCATTGCTCAGATCTTCACGGAATCTTTGCCCCTTTCTCGCGTACGAGCTGGGGTTTAGCTCCGGCTGTGATGCTGACTTGGGTTTGAAGAGAAAGACCGCAAAATGTCGGAATCTCCTTCCGGGTTTGAGCGTCCTCGCATAGGGAATACGAATACGGTAATTTTTGAAGATTTCTACTTCCACTTGTGCTAATTTTAAGCTACTGTTTGGTGGAAATGAAATGGAGTGGATTAAGTGGGTGATGGTCACTTTTAGTCAACGAATTGTTTTGGTGAAGCTGAAAGTTTTCCACTGCTATGCAATCAAGTGTTTATCATTTATGAAATTCTGCTTTGAGGGTTTTTCATATTTTGAATTGCTTCTTCATGATGATGTTCTTTTTGTTCATAGATTTTTAAGAGCGGCCATCTCCTCATATCGTCTAAAGGTCAGTGCTTGTTGTTTGAGTTTCTGGAATGTGCTATATCTTCCCAATGGTAACTGCAAAAAGGACAAAGTTTTATTTTTGTTTGAAAAGCATCCAGTCTAGTCATTTTATTATCCAATGAAACCAAAACAAAAAGACTGATATCTTACCGCATGAAATGATATTTGCACTGCAGATTATTTTGTGTTTTTGCTTCCTTGCTACTGATGTTTTCCCTTGCGATTTTGATCGATTTTATTCATAGCTAATCTTATTATGCTTTCCTTGTAGCTTTACAAATAAGCGTTTTTCCATTTATTATTGCCTGTAAAATTTGATATGCTCTTTGAAATTTAAATTGGGAATTTCCTTTTAAACATGTTCTCCATAATACTGCCTGGTATTTTACGGTTTCATATTCACCTGTATTTACATTTTCAGAAAAAGTTACATATTTTTCATGTCAATTCATATGCTGTGCAGAACTGCTCAGTTTAATGACTTTTTGCATGTGACATTCGTTAACTGCTTAATGTTTTGCAGGGTTGGGTTGGAAATCTTGGAAGAAGCGATGGTTTATCCTCACACGTACTTCTCTGGTTTTCTTCAAGAATGACCCTGTTAGTTTCATTTACATCATATTTTCTACCTCTTTCAACCATTAAAATCCTACTGCTCCATAGTCATGTTTACTCTATTGATCTCATCTGTGCATATTCTCACATTGTACAGAGCGCAATTTCTCAACGTGGGGTTGAAGTAAATTTGACTCTTGGTGGAATTGATCTAAATAATTCTGGCAGGTACCAAGGAAAATCCCTCTCATCTCTATAACAGCTTGCTATGTGGTTCTTATGCAAAATTTATCTTCCTGATATGCAGTGTTGTCGTTAGAGAGGACAAAAAACTGCTTACTGTCTTATTCCCTGATGGACGCGATGGACGAGCATTTACACTTAAGGTGAAGAATGCATACATATGCTTCTTGTTCATTTCTTCGTCTGTTTACCCTATTAATCACCACCTGATTTTTTGTTATACCATCGCTGTCCAATTCGTGTTTCAAATTCAGGCTGAAACATCTGATGATTTGTATGAGTGGAAGATGGCCCTGGAAAACGCTCTTGCGCAAGCACCTAATGCTACTCTTGTTATGGGGCACCATGGAATATTAAGAAGCGATTCAAATGATGAGAGCCAGTTCCATCAATGTATGTAACTATTTTTAAATTCTATCAGTGTGTTCATCTACAGAGTTTTTCTGTATACAATTCCTGTTGTTTTCTCTTGATCCAGGGAGAGAAAAAAGACCTGTGAAGTCCTTGGTTCTGGGTCGCCCAATTTTGCTTGCATTAGAGGATATAGATGGAGGCCCGTCATTCCTTGAGAAAGCACTCCGCTTTCTTGAGACACATGGTTAGATTTGTATTTCATCTTAAATTTGCTTGCTTATCTGGAACTTAAATGCTTTCTCATGAAGATTCAATCTGTGAAAAGAAAACTGAACAACAAGATTCATATTAATTAACAGGTATCAATGTTGAAGGAATTCTCCGACAAGCTGCTGATGTAGAAGAAGTGGTCCAAAGAGTTCAAGAATATGAACAAGGTATTTTTTTGTTTCTTGTGTTCGTATTATTCTTTTTTTGATAATATGATCCCCTGACCCTGTTTTTGCTTACCCTATTTTTGAAAATAAAGTATGTGGTTAGAGGGAAATCTAAATTTCAAAAGATTTTGTGATAGAAATCGGATAATATTCATCATTAAAGAGTAAGCATTTACCGCAAAGAAGATATAGGAAAAAGACAAAAAAATCAAATCCCAAAGTTATTACTGCCACGGCCATGGTTCAGGAACTTGGCTGTTCTTTTTTATGATAATTTAAAAGAAACATTGAGAATTAGATTGGGAACTTTGCATGAGAAAATACTATGCTATTGTTTCATCACTGACTTTTTACAACCAATTGAATGCCCAAACCTGGACCATATTACCAATTTCAAAATTATGTGGACTGTAGGCAAGATTGAGTTTGATACAGATGAAGATGCTCATGTTATTGGAGACTGTGTCAAGGTTTGGCAGAAATCTAGATTATTTCTTCATTATTTAGACTTCACCTTATGATTGATCCATGGCTTGCCCTTCTCCAGCATGTTCTTCGAGAACTTCCTTCATCTCCGGTTCCTGCTTCTTGTTGCACTGCATTGTTGGAGGCATACAGTACGCTTTTTAAAAAATTCATCTCTTCACACCTTCAAATTTATTGGAATTTGCATTGTTAGTTTTCTGTGATTCTTGATGACATGGGCTCTCATTGTTTTTTCCTGAGAAGAAATTGACCAAAAGGAAGCTCGAGTGAATGCAATGTGTTCTACCATACAGGAAGCATTCCCAGAACCAAATAGACGTCTTTTAAAGAGGTACATCAACATGTCTGTCCGTCTTTACAGTGCACTGTGCGAGGTGTTTGTTGATTTGAATAAGCTTATCCGTTTACAGTAGGAATGGAATTATTATATGTTATTTGTTTCACACTTGGCCAGCCCTTATATTTCAAGTGTTTGCCACCTCATAAATGCATGTCAATGCAATGTAATTTTTTTCTCTGTGATCATTAGACTTCTGAAGATGATGCGCACAATTTCTTCTCACGCACATGAAAATCGAATGAACGCATCTGCTGTTGCTGCTTGTATGGCTCCATTGCTACTGCGACCTCTATTAGCCGGTGAATGTGAACTAGATGATGACTATGATGTCAATGATGGTTCTGCTCAGCTTCTTGCTGCTGCCAATGCTGCTAATTATGCTCAAGCCATAGTAACAACACTTCTTGAAGAGTATGAGAATATATTTTATGTAAGTTTTTCTTTGTTAGCAGCATACATGCCTCAAGGGTTCTAATCTATGGGAGTTTTATGATACGGCAGACATGGTTCTCGGCTCATTTGTTCCAATTCAGTTTTTACTGTCATGAGATTTGATTTTCATGCTACACTTTCTATTATTCTTCATATGAAGTGTTTCAATTTGTAATCTATCTGGAATGTGCTCTTTTAGTGATTGGTTTTCTTCAGGTTGAGAGCCTACACAGATTTTCTACTTCTGCGGGCTCTAGAAACGGCAATAATGGAAGTGAAGATACAAGTTATTATGAGAACCCCGACATTAAACTTAATGGTTTTCATGGTAGTCAAAATGGTGCTGATCCTGGATCAGAATTTGAGTGTGATCGCAGGGACAGTGGGAAATTTAGTGAAAGCAGTGGCTCAGCCCCGAGTGATCTTTATGATTATAAGGTTCATGTTCTTCTCTTGTCTAGCCTACATTTTTACCTGTTTAGTTTCAGTTTTAACTACATATGTTTTCTTCGTTTCCAGTGTTGTTTCAAGCAAATGTTGAAGTATTTATTTAACACTAGGGCTTCGTTAGAGTAATTATTGGATTTCCTGTTATCTTCTTGTTTTTAAATTCATAACGTGGTTGCATAATATGGATATTGTAAACACACCTTTTTTATGCCAAATCCTTACTGTTGTTGAATTCAGGTCTCACATAATGATGATTCAGATGGTGGATCCCCAGTGAAAAACTATTCATCAAGAACAAAATCAAGTGAACCCTTGAACACAAGAGTTTTTACTGATCATAATGCTACAGTTAATGAGCATGTAGAGCAAAAGAAGGTGTGTGAAATCAGAATAGATCCTTCTATTGAAGTAATTAGTTATGACTCCCAACGTTCAATTCATGAAATTATGTCTTCTGTGCATCAGAAGTTCCATCAATCAGTTCCAAGACCTGAGCTACTAGGGGAGAAGTCAATGCCTGGATTTTCAAATGGCCATACGGGCAGTTCCAAGAAATCTTCGTTTTGGGGAAAGAAAAATGTGAGTTTTTCTGACTCTTGAGTACTATTTTTTGTAACAAAACCATCTGATCTTATGCTTGCAGTCAAGGAATAGTCTCTCAATGGAATCCATCGATTCATTTGGCGAGGAAGAGTAAGATGGTTTCCAAAAGTTTATTTAGCTTTTTTTATGTAGAGTAATGCAAATAAATATGTATGACAAATCTATATCTGTTGCTGGCTTCACATTCTCGTCTGATTGAAGTTAATTTCCTTATGATAGTCTTGCCATCCAGAGATTGGAGTTTGCAAAAAACGATTTGCGTCATAGAATTGCTAACGAGGTTTTTATTTTATTTCTTAAAATTTTTTAATGTTCCTAGTTACTATACGATGTCTGGTAATTCGGACTAGTGTTTTGTGATATCCATTAGGCAAGGGGTAATGCTATTTTGCAAGCTAGCCTGGAGAGGAGGAAGCAAGCTTTGCATGAGCGGCGATTGGCTCTTGAGCAGGATGTAAGTGTTGGATGCCAAAATTTTTTTCACGTTTTTGAATCACCGCCTATTGATGTTTGTTTAAATTATTGCTTGAAGATTTTTCTGAACATAGTTGATTAACTTTTGATGGCCCTTTTTGTGCATCTGAGATCCTTACGCCATCCATTTTACTTTGTGTGCTTCCCTTGGATTCTAAACATCAGGTAGCAAGACTACAAGAACAGTTGCAAGCCGAGAGAGATCTTCGAGTCGCTCTGGAAGGTGGCTGTAGCATGTCTTTGGGGAAATTTTCAGACTCTCGCGCTATGGATTCCAAGGTTGATTTCAGTATTCTGTTCCTGTACTAAATCTTAAATAATTGTATTGCTGAAATGGCTTCTCAAGACGATGGCCGAGCTCGAAGAGATAGCTCTAGCAGAGGCGGATGTGGCCAGATTGAAGCAAAAGGTGGCTGAGCTTCACCAACAGCTGAAACAGCATCGTCAGCACCACTACAGCTCCATCTCTGATGCATGTGATCAATATTCACTTGCACCAAATCCAACTTCACTTCAGTGAGTTTCGTCTCTTAAATTAAATTTCAAAACCCTAAGTAACACTGATATGAATGCAGGAAATATTTGCAGACGGATTTTAATACTACAATTACTCTCTGCAACCACGAAAGAAAACAAATGACAGAGGTTGATTTTCTTTCTTCATATTATCGACGATTAACTAACTCACATTTTCACAGGAGTTTTTAGGAGGTGAAATAAGAAGCATGAAATCTTCTGTCAGCAGTAGTAGTAAGCTCCTTCACAGAAAGCAGTCAAGTGAATCACCAAGCTTGAGCGAGATCAAGATAAGCAAGGATGAAAATTGTTGTATGGATTCAGCACCCTCGACTTCCCGGATGACCGAGGTATCGAAATTCACAACTTTCTGTGCGTAGTCTTGGTGAAAAGTATTTCTTGACTGTCTATGGAAATGATATTAGGAAACAGCAGCAACATCAAGCTTGGTTGAGCTGACTACCCGTCTGGATTTCTTCAAGGAAAGGAGGTCTCAGTTGATGGAACAGCTTCACAATCTGGATTTGAACTACGGGTCAATGTCAATCCCCCATGAATTTGCTTATAAGTCATCATCCCCCTCATGGAGCTAACTTGTTTTTGGCACCTTGTACATTATTCTCTGTGTATCATTAATATTATACAGAACGCAACAAGGTTATGTATCAATAGTGTGTCTGTTCAAGCATGTGTTTTAGACTGCTTCCATACAACTTTAATCCATGACCAAGTTACTGTACAAACAACAACAACGCTAAGTTTATTACACCATTAAATTGTCTGGTCTTTTATCCAAGACCCTTGGCTGCAGCAGCTTCACGTTTCATGGTCCGTTTTGCACGACGTCCGACTGTACGGCTACGTGATGTTCCAGCAGCAGTGCAGTTGGTATTTTGGGAGCGATGGGTAGGTCTAGCTTCCTGTCTTCCAGCCCGAACATATCCATTGTCACCAAATCTTCTATTTCCAATTCGAATATTTGGGGATCTATTGAGATAAAACTCATCCAAGTCATCTTCATCACCTTCTTCATAGCAATAATCTTCGGTTTCTACATCGACCTCTTCACGTTCTACCACAACCAATGGATTAAACCATGAAGCTCTTAATAAAAGACAAACGCTTTCCTCTTGCATGTAATCACGTATACTGTTCAAAAATGAAAAATTACATAAATTGAACAACATTTCAGAAAGGTTCCAAGCAAATCAGTCACCTTCCATCAAGAGCACAGTGAATGTTGAGGAATTCGAAAGGATTTTTGCACATTGGGCAAGTAGGATCCTTATTCTGTTCCACCTTATATGATGCCCATCGCAGGATACACATTATACTTGAAGCAAAAACGAAATTCAAATAGTTTATAAATAAACATCATTTCAGAGTGACATATTCGAAAAAATGAGTTACCCCACCGCATAAGCACATATGTCCTCTGGTGCTCATAATATAGATGACAACAATAAAAATCAAAGAAATTTCACATATATGCAGCGAAATTGAGAAGTTGAGACAAACCAGTAGGCATGCTCGCAACCTTTAATCAAAGCAGTTTCCTGTAGAGTTATTTTGTTCCAACATATTGCGCAATCCAGATGATGACAAAATTCCACAGACCCAAATGATGTTTTCATCTCCTTTTCCTACAACCAACAAAATTGTTGAACATTTTTAGAATCTCATTTTTCAGATTTTCAAATGCAAATTAATACAAGAGCCACAAACAATTAAGAACGAAGCTGAACTGATACGAATCAATTACAAAAATTGATGAAGAACATCCGAGTACCTGATTTTCGATAGCGAGTCCTTGGAAGGCCAACATTATTTCCCCAGCGATCTGATCAACAGACATTTCTACCGTTGCCTAAACCCAAAAAATGGAAAAAAAACAAACGCGTAAATCTATTTACAAGAGACTCAAAGGAATTGTAATTTCAAAAGGAGAGGATTGGGAGCTGGAAAGGAATCGTGAGGGGAAAAACCGGTAGGGCGTGCAGCGGATTTGCGTCCCAATAATAATATACTCTCAGCATATTCCAAACAATTGGATAAAAATTAAAACGAAGAAAAAAAACAATTTTGTGGACATAATACAATTTGCAAGGTTACCCTTTTCTAAGAGATTTGTAGATGGTCCTCAAACTTTTTAAAAGATAAAATATATAGTAAATGTGTATTTTTATCTTCAATTTTTGAAATTGTAAATTTGATCCTAAACTGTTCATACTTGATAAAGAATGACCCTCAAATATTAATAGAATACAAAATGACCCCAATGTCCAGGACACCTTCCCATTAATAAAATCTATGTATTGTTTGATACTTTTCTTTAAAGAATCAAAGTTCTGTTGAAGGCTTATAATTTTTCTGGTGTGTTGCAAGACAGAATCCGACGCACATGCCTATTCAAGCCGTAAAACAAGCATATTTTTCAGTACGTTTCTAGTGATAAAATTGAAGAAATATAGCTCAGCACAACCACAGAAGATGAAAATTTTGTTTCCTCTCAAAGATTTAAAAAATAAAGCTAGAACAGGATAGTTAATATGTAAGTTGATCAACTGGTAGCAAGAAAGTGCGCATCCATTATCAAGTTGGCTTGTATAGTTTCATCACCATCTTCCGGTACTCTTCACACAAGATACAAACACATCTCTTAGTTTGAAAGGATACATAACAAAAAGCTGAGCTTTCTTTGGTAATAGTAACTGTAATACATAACATACCTTCCTGGTTCTCCCACAGTGCTGCAGCCTGATTGTTTAGAGGGGAGCTAATATTTGGCTCTGTTTTGTGGAACAATTACAAATTAAATACAATCTTTTTTATAAACCAGCAATATCTTTTACCTCCCAGCAGACTCTGAATTGAGAGTAGGATTGTTCTCACATCATAAGCAGATGACCATTTATCCTGTCAACACTAACCATGGTTAGTTAGATAACTGAAAACGAATAATTGGAATTGGAATTGGAATTGGAATTGGAACCAAATAAACCTGTAGTATATCCAGGCAGATGTTCCCATACACATCTACATTCGGGTGGAAACACCCTGTCTCGAACTTCACTTTGGGTGGTTTGAAAGGATACTCAGATGAAAACGAAAGCATTAACCTGTATTCTGTTCCCTCATAAACCGTTTCCTTGCTCCCCGTTATAGTTCCCTTCCAGCACAATATGTTATCCTCCTCTGGGAAGGCTGAGATTCCACCATCCCCACCCATCTATCAATTTCAATTCAAAACAACAAATTTTATAAAACGCCTCAATTAGGTCAAATTAATTGATCTCATGCTTCTTACCATCAACGCCATGAGCTCCGATTGTAATCTGTATTGAATTAAGAGTAAAATAAGAATTAATGAACACGAATCATAAGGGATATCGACTGATGAAATCTATGATCACTTCATATTTCCACACTAGGTCAAATTGAGAAACAAACCTTTTGAGGACAGATTGCGATTCAACTGGTTTTGGCAACGAAATAGCCTGCTTTACCATTGCCGCCGCATCACCAGTAGTTGCCATTCTTAGTTTTTTTCTGTAATAAGAAAATCGATAGGATTCTTAAAAAAATCCAATCAACCAAGAAGTGGACGCGGAAGAAGAACAAGCCAGTGAGAGAGAGACCTTCAATCAAAATTCTACCGTTACTTATATAGCAAGAGCAAAGTTCCGGTAACGGCTAGTTCTGTTTTCAAATTAAATCGGAGCGCATCAATCCGACCCGAACCGAACCAAACCAATCACAGATTTCAAATTTGATCTCAAAGAACCGTTATAAAATTTCATACAAAAACACAATCATATTATTTAACTATTCTTGTATGTAGATTTTCAATTTTAAACAATTGATTATGTAATTCAAATGAATCATATCTCAATTATGGATTTTACCATTTCAGATCTCTAGAATACTAATATTATGAAAACATTGAGTTATGCTAAACGATTAACTTCACGGACAAAATTGTAAAGAAGGTAAATGGTGAAATAAATTTTTGAACCGGGATAAATAAACAATAAACAATAAACAAATAAAAAGAAGATAAACATGGCTATAGCCACTCACTCAATAACGCCACAGCCACACCATATGCTCGATGCTCCGGCCACCACCGCTGCTTTCTGAATACATTTCATTCATGGCAGGTTTTTCCTTATTTCCTGTCACATATTGTCACATTTCTCCTAGGGCCTTCCTTCCATTCTCTACGCATCGGAAGCTAGAAACGCGAACCCCTTTTTCTCGTCCCTGTTGCGTTTCATGGGGCCGGAATACTCTAGTTTCTTGTCGTATAAATCAGAACCCTCCGAGAAGTTTGTTTCCCGGAGGATATCGGCGTGCGGAGATCAGAGTACCGAATCTAATTCTGCGATTGAGCGCCGATGAAGTTTTTATGGGTCAAAATGCTATTGTTGATGTCATTGACGCCGCTGTTTCTGGTGGAGTTGGAATCTTTGTCCTCACTGGAAGTGACGGAAGTAGCAAGAAGTTGTTCGAGGCCGCATGTTTGCTGAAATCGGTGATTAGAGATCGGGCTTACTTTTTAATTGATGACCGAGTAGACATTGCTTCTGCAATCAAAGCTAGCGGCGTTTTGCTTTCTGATCAAGGTTCTATTTTATACCTTTCGCTTGATTTGTTTTTTTCGGGAACATGATCTGGGAAATGCCTGCTTTTTTTAAGAAAATAATTATATTTTCATCTTCTGACTTGGTAATTATTCTAACACTTTACAGGACTTCCGACTATTGTGGCAAGGAGTGCAATGATGGATGTTGGAACTGATTCAGTTGTTCTTCCTTTGGTTGGGAGAAGCGTTGACACTCAAGATGCTGCATTAGAAGCTTGTGGTAAAGAGGGTGCTGATTTTCTTATCATAACTCAAAGTGAAGGCAGTTCGGAGGAGCTGGCTTTCTCAATTTCTGAGAGTGTTAAAATTCCTGTCTTTTTTATGCTTGATTCTTCTACCGAAAGAATAAACCTGAATTCAGATATTCAAAGTTCCGGAGTTAGTGGTTTGGTTCTCTCTGTAAACCAATTAAACTTGTTGCAGAGAGATATATCAAGGGCATTGCTTCAGAGTGATAAGAATATAGAGGATGGGATTCCTGGTTTACAATATCTGAAAACCGCAGATGTTGAAGAGAGAGCAGGGCCTTTAGTTGTAAAAGAGCGCACAATATTGCTTGAAGCAATCGATGTCATCCAAAAAGCTTCACCTTTGGTATGGTGATCTTTTATTCATAATTGGAAGTTAAGGGTATAGTTAATTTATTTTTTCCTGCTTCTTGTACCTTGGCAGCTGCTGACTAGAGGCTTTATCTTAAACGGCAGATGGGAGATACTTCACTTCTCAAAGATGCTGTTCGTCAGCTCGATGATCCATTTTTACTGGCCATAGTGGTAATTTTGTGCTGAACTTCAACCAATTCAAGTTCTCCTATATGCTTGTGTATTTGCTCCAAAATTCTTTGCATTTTCTGCTCTATAGTTCCCCTATGTGGGAATTTTTTCATAAGAAAATGTGAAATATAAATAAAAAATATGAATCGAAAGATGGGTTGGTGCTAGGGTGGAACACATAATATTTATAACCTATTACCAGCTCTTTAGAATGTGAATCTATTGCTCCTTGTGGTGCACATATTGGGGCTACATTTTCTGTTATTGATGGGAAGCTTGGTCTTTCATAAGAACATTTCCCACTATAAAATGATTTAGATATTGTTGCTGAAGCTGTTTTAGAACCCAGATTTTATTTATATTTTTTTCCATTTAAGTTGTATGCAAAGAACTTGATTTGGATGCTACAGATTGTAGATCATTTTGTAGATTACAGAATTTTAAAAAGCATTCATACTTTTTCATGTCATCAGGGGGAATTCAACTCTGGGAAGTCAAGCTTTATCAATGCTTTTCTTGGGGAAAAATACTTAGTGGATGGAGTTGTTCCTACTACTAATGAGATCACCTTTCTACGCTACTCTGAATCAGAGACTAGTGAACATTATTGTGAAAGGCATCCTGATGGCCAATATGCGTGCTACATACCTGCTCCTATTCTGAAAGATGTGAGTTTTTCTTTAAGGTGCTTGTTTTTTTATAATGGTGTCTGTTTTAAACAGAATTTCCAGCATTTAAACCTGTCTCTTTTTCCTTGTGCATGTTGGTTTACGTGGTTTCGCTTTCTCCTTTCCACATTGATTTCAAATAATCCTTCGACCACAAGTATTTGCCCTGTCTGTCAATTTATGATGATATTTTTAACTTTTCATAGACTTGTTTAATCCCCTAAACCAATAAAATGCCTTCCATGAATAAGGGTGTATGTCAGATTATGCTAGTTTTTAATATCGGGTTACATCTCAATAAATCTCTGATGTCTTATGTGTTCATGTTTCTGTCTCCATCAGATTTTAATTGTTGATACTCCTGGAACAAATGTCATTCTTCAAAGACAACAGCGTCTCACAGAGGAATTTATTCCTCGTGCAGATCTGCTTCTTTTTGTTTTATCCGCTGATCGACCGTTAACTGAAAGTGAGGTATTCTACTGCTTGTAATATCATTATGATGTTCATATGTTCCTTTAGACTTATCTTCACCGTTTTCCTTGTCCTTAACCACCATGTTTTCATCTCCCTATTTATCAGGTTGTATTTCTTAGATACAGTCAGCAATGGAAGAAGAAAATTGTTTTCGTGCTGAATAAGTCCGATCTTTACAGGAACGAGTACGAGGTTGGCATTAAAACATATTGTTATATTTCTATGAACTAGTAAAATCTTTCATCATTAGTGAGAAAAAGAGAGGGATGTTGAGCTTTCAGGATTTATTTGTAACACCCCAACTTATGGTTGCAGCTTGAGGAAGCAGTTTCATTCATCAAGAAAAATGTGCAAAAGATTCTGAATACTGAAAATATCATCTTGTATCCTGTATCATCCCGAAGTGCTCTTGAGGCAAAGCTTATTGGTTTAACTGGCCCAGAACAGACAGAAAAGGTCACGAATGCTCCATATCCTGGAGCCAACAAGTTTAATGAGCTCGAAAAATACCTCCATAGCTTTTTGGACCCATCTACAAGTAACGGTATTGAAAGAATAAAGCTAAAGCTGGAAACTCCAGTTAAGATAGCTGAACAGATACTTTCTGCTTGTCTAAAACTCGCTCAGGAGGAGTACAAGCAGGCTGAAGAGGACTTGATGTTGATCAATGATATTTTAATTAGTGTAGATGATTATGCTGCGAGGGTTGAAAATGAAAGCATAACTTGGAAAAGAAGAATCTTATCTTTGGTATGACTATATCATCCTCTCCAATGAAATTTATTCTATAAATTATTTCGACATTCTGCATAATATTTTTCCATAGATTGATGATGCACTGTCGAGAACGATCAAGCTTGCAGAATCTGCTTTGAGATTATCAAATGTTGACCTTGTCACCTCATATATTCTCAGTAGAGATAAATCAGTGCAAATGAGTGTATCCGCAAGATTTCATAAAGAAATAATGGACCCTGCGGTCTCAGAAGTTCAGGTCAGCATTTTCTTTCATGTTGCAATTTCAATTTTATTTAGAAAACAAGGATGAGCACGTATAAAGAAGATCTCAAAAAAAATATGCTGCCAGGAATGTTTTGCTTTTGCTGTTTCTCAACTTCAATTAGAGAGTTTTGTTTTGTTTTGTTTTTGTTGCATTTAGAAAGTTGTTGGTGAGTATTGTGTATGGCTACAATCAAATAATGCTCGGAAAGGAGATATTTATAGAGAACGGTTGAAGAAAAGTTGGCCTTCAGTTGATATATCCATCCAGACTGAGTTGAAAGCCGGTGAGTTGCTAAGGAGTGTGCATGAAGTGGGAGTAAATGTAATTGGAGAATTTAGTGCCGATGCTGCTTGTAAATTGTTGGATCAAGAGATTCGTGAAGTGGTATGTTGAGTGATAAAAAGCTCCATGCATAAAAACCATTAACTTACCTTGTATTTGTTATGATGTTTTCCAGTTGGTTGGGACGTATGGTACACTGGGTGCCGCTGGCCTCTCTGCCTCGTTATTGACCTCTGTGTTGTCTACAACTCTTGAAGATGTGATTGCTTTGGGGCTTTGCTCCGCTGGAGGGTAGGTTTATTTTGTCTATATTTTTTCACTCAAACTGTATGGTAAGTGTGATCAGTTAAACTCCATCCAGCTTCCTGGCGATTTCAAACTTCCCAAGTCGTAGGGGACGAGCAATTGAGAAAGTAAAGAGAAGTGGAGATGGATTGGGACGTGAGATCGTGGAAGGTATGGAGAAGGATGTGTTAGAGAGTAACAAGTGTTTAAACGAGTTTGTGAGAATCATCAGCGAACCATATAGAGAAATGGGACAAGAGAGAGTGAATCAACTTGTGGCAAAACTGGATGAAATACAAGTCATTCAGGCAAAACTTGCATCCTTGCAAACCCAAATTCACAACCTCCATCTCCCACCATCCACATCCTCCCTGACTTAACTTGTGTTTCATTTTCCTTTGCTTTGTTTGAAAACCCTAAATCCATTATTCCTCAATCCCTTTCTTTTCGTGTTCAATTAAATCTTTATTTCAAACTCCAATTGTTTTAACTTATTTGAGGTTCCCAAGAAAATCATACATATTAGTTTAGTCGCACGATTTTGAGTGTCATATGGAATATTTACTGATTTGTTATGTCATTAAACAATAATAAATATATATAATATGTTAACACTTAATCTTGAATTAGCAGATGACATTCAATGTCAGGAATAACAGATTCAATGTAGAAAACGATTAAAATTGTATTATAAACATGACCTACTATTCTATATTTGAACCAACAGAAAAGTTATTGTGTATGTCAATTATAGTTCCTAAGTGAGATCTACAAAACCTAATCTTCGTTAATCAAATAAGAGAATTATCGTATCGAGTTATTTAACATAAACATGATATTCAAGGTGTAAACCCAACATTATTTATATTCTCATTCTCATTCTCATTCTCATACATATGTAATATATTTTTTATATGCATTAGTGAATATAATTCTACACAATTATTGATATAAGATCAACATGTAATGTAATGTAATGTAATTAACAAGAATATAAAGTAAAACTACCTAGATATCCTCTTGGCATCTCCAACCTTGGATGCCTAGTTTATTGGACGTCCAAGTGTGATATCCAAATGGTCCGAACAATGATGTATCATATCATATAGTAGATTTCAAAACCCATATATATTCCGTATATACAGGTGCTATACATAAACACAAATTGACGTATATATTATGTTATAAATATAATGTAATATAATAAGTATTGGATCATATAGTAGATTTCAAAACCCGTATATATCCAGAAACCGCAAGTGATCCGACCCGATTAAATATTTACAGTTCCGATATCCGCAAAATTGTTTCGATTACTTCGGATATTCAGATTTTCATACACACTCCTAATGTTGATGAAAGAAAAATATCATATATAGAAAAAATAGTGATGTGGAAAAAGTAAAACGATTATTTGGACGGACAAATATGTGAATGTTCTTAATATTTTCAACCAAATCAAAATATTAAACCTTAATTAATTGTTGAAATAGCTTCAAGAACATATAAAGACCAATCTCTGAATGTTTATTGATATTGCAACAAATACAAAAGGACAGATCTGTCACTCCAATTTAAAAATTGAATGAATACAGAGAAAATTTTTGTAGTGGACTGTACCCCGCTTGTCAATAAATTTGACGGATGACTGTTTTACCCCCTCCGTGACAAAATAAATAAACAGTGCGCGGCCCATTATATTTATTCGTCTTTATATTCACAGAATATAAAATAAAAGACTATTAATTAATTCACTGTAATTCCATCAGGACGAAGAGTACCATTTTCCACACGGCGGTCGCCTGAGATCTTGCTCACAATAGGTGCCAGATCTCTCTCATGTACCTGCATCTTGAGACCATTTTTCATGAACAACGTCAGTGACATCTTCTGTTCCACCTTGTGCCCCGCCGCCACCACAAGCCGGTGGCGGAGAAGAACCGCCGCTGCAATCGATTTCATCTGCAGGTAAGCCAAGTCTTTCCCCAAGCATATCCTTGGCCCTGCGTTGAACGCCACGAACTGGAACTGATCCTTATTTTCGAACTTGCTCCCATCATCAGAAAGCCAACGCTCTGGTTTAAATTCCAGACAATCTTCTCCCCATATGAATTTCATTCTCCCGCTCGAGTAGATTGAGTATGTGATATTGGATCCCGCCGGAACGAAGGTTCCGTCCGGTAATATATCATCGGAGATTACATGTTTAGAATCTTCAGGGACCGAGGGGTACAACCGGAGTGTCTCGGACAGGGCAGCCTTGAGATACACTAGCCGATCGACTTCTTCGAAAACAAGAGGTTCTCCAAGCCAGTTTTTGGTATCAGCGCCACGAGTCTGAGTAAGAAGTGAGCAAAGCTCGAGCAACAACTTCTCTTCAACATTGGGATTAATACTTACCAGCCAGAAAAACCAGCTGAGTGCGACAGAAGAAGTATCTCGGCCTGCGAGAATGAAGTTTAGTGTAACATGTTGGAGGAACTTGTCGGTGTAGGATTCCTTCTTCTTCATGAACCTTGATAGCAAATCATCATGCTGGGGTTGGATTTGAAGCCCATCATTATCAGCATGATTATGAATCTCAAGTTCAAGTTTACGTGTATTGATGACATTTGTCATGTAATTGTCAACATGATTCAGGCTCTGGTTCAAACTAAACTCCATTCCAAGGCGGAGGTATTTCTTAAACTTCCATATAAACTCAGGGAGAATGAATCGCTGCAGTGTGGCCTCGGTGGCCGTGTCGAAGGAAGTAGCAAAGATGTTCTCAGGGAGGCCAGGTGCGAGAGTGTGAGGATCCTTCCCGAAAGCTAAACCACAAATATTGTCAAATGTAATACGGAGAAGAAGATCCTGCATGTCAACGGGTTCACCGGAGATCTGAGCAGCCCTGAGAATGGGGCAAAATCGGTTCTCAATGGCTCTAGTAACCCATCGAGACATGGCTTGACGAAGAGTCCGAGTAGTGAATTCCAGTGCGGCGGTCTTTCTCTGGAATAGCCACGTGTCACCATCTGAGTTGAAGATACCTTTGCCCAATAGATCATGGAAGACAGCTTGCCAAGTGGGTCCCTTTGGGTAATTGTCAAACCTTACCTTGAGAATGTGCTCTAAATTCTTAGGGTCACACGTGACAGTCACGAGGCCTTGCTTCTTGGCTAAAAACGGGATGGCAAAAATGCATGTTTGATATGTTCCGGCGCATAATCGGAGATTGTCGGAGATCCAATCGTGTAAGCGGGCGTTGTTTTGTATTAGTCCCGGTAAGCTTCCGACGATAGGCCACATCTTGGGGCCTTTAGTTCCTTTAAGAGAGCTTGTCATTAATCTGAACCACACAAAATACGCGGCCACAAACCCTAACACTACTGTCGCCGTTGATATATCCATCCCTGGAATCGATCATATACAATCCTAAGAAACAAATAGGGGAGGGGGTGGAAGGAGGAAGAAGATGAAATAAAGTGATTTATAGAGAAAGAAAATGGTGGCAATAAATAGGAGAGAGGGCCGGGACAAGAGACGCATACACATACATACATCTGTAAACTAAATTATAATATATATTGATGGGGTGGTGCGAGTGAAGAAGGAAAGGCTTTAAACTTTAAAGCGGCGACATTAAATGGCAACATAAGGCGTTGGACCAGTATGGCATTATTAAGTAGCCAACCCAAACCAGTGAAGAAGAAGAAGAAGAAGAATTAGATTCCTTTTATTATTCACTTCTTACTTCTTACTTCTTAATCAATGCCCAACCCCTAATAACTAATAATACTACTAGTCTTTGTTAAACTTTTCAAATCTCCATATCCAACTTTTAAATCAATATAACCCATGTTTTCATATCAATGCAGTGCAGTGCAGTGCATGTAAGACTTACTTGTAATCTACAAGGTGATTTATTTACAATGTTGCTAATTTAATTTCAATAGTTATCAGGCGTTTACCAAATGGAGGAGATTATTAATGTAAATTGCTTAAAAAACTGTATTTTAATGGATATATAGTAAAAAGTTGTTGGCTTGGGTCACCTAATTCGGGGGAGAAAATGGCCTCCTTTAATTCTTGCATTAAATGGTAGAGATAGCAAGTAAATATGTTTAGTTGAGCGATTGCATGTGGTTGGACAAGGAAGTTTCTTATTTCCCATCTTTAATATATAAAGACAAACTATATAAATATCACAATTTCATCACTCATATTCAACTAATATTATATGTCACATAAATAGGTACAATTACTTGCTATAACATATATCATACAAAAATATGCATAATCCATGTTAACTTATTTATATTTAACATTTTTTGAAAAAATTGATTACCATTATTTATAATGATATATTTAGTTTGAAAACTTTGAAGTTTTAATAAATTTAGTTTTCCAAGTTTACAACATTCTATCTATACCATTTTATAAGGGCCCAAAAATGTGGACTAGGTAAGTAGGTTATTACTGCCGATGAAAAAATAAAGAAAATGTGAATTGTTTTATAGAAAATATTAATTTATAACATATAGAAAAAATAGTGGTAACTTTAACGACTAATAATTTAATTGTTTAGTAGGGGGTAAACCTATCCTAAAAATGGTGTTGTTGTGGCATGTGAGGAGCCAGTGAGGTTGTTGGTGGCGGTCCCCACCCAGCCATCAATATCAATCCTAATTAAATATTAATATTTGTACAAATCTAATGTTTTTTAATTAAATAAGGACCAATGGCGGTGTAAGTATAAGTATTTGTGTTATTGTCTTCCTTCGACACATATGTAAATGTTTTTTAATAATTTTTTTGTATATATTTACAAATTTTAATTTGACTAAATTTTTACACTGACGGCTTGAGTCATATTCTAATGCCATCAAATGCGGATGCTCTCATGTTACTCTTAGTTAATCCAATCCTATTTAAAAGGGTATTGAGAATACTTATGTTTTCTCCATATTTTTATACTGGTCGGTATACCAGAATGTCAAGCGGTATCGGTATTTCGATCGGTACCGTCTGACCTCGGGTTGACCCGAATTTTTTTAAAAAAATAACAAAAATTATACCAGTATATCGATCCGGACCGGTATGAAAACATTGTGGTTTATGGTTTTGATTATGGTTCATCGATAATGATCATTCGTCAAAATTATTTTAAATTCAATATCACTATGACATGCCACGAGGGATGCTCATCAATATTTAATAATAAATATCAAATTACTTTCTTTTAATCATAGTTTTTGAAATCGGTTAAACCGGTGAACCGGAAATGTCTTCTATCGGTTGAACTGTATGGTCGGATCGGCTCAAACCGGTTTTCAAAATAAAATTAATATTAACTATTAATTTTAATCTAAAATATTAGGATAAATACATAATATTAATTTTATTTATATATTAATTTAATCTAAAATATTAGGATAAATACATATAATTCAAAATAGGAAATAAAAAAAAGTATTATTTAAACATGAATTAAAATTTAAACAAATGAAATATATCTAAGTTTCTAATCATGATCCATATGAGAGTTTAAATTTTAAATTCAAAAGACAAATCAAACATATTTTATATAATGCAACTTTAAATTCAAAATACAACCAAAACAAGCAACAATCCATCAACCTCTAACAAATAAATTGAAGCATGTCTTATATATTTGTAAGAAATAGACTTACAAATAATATTAATTATTTAGTAGATGCTTCCAAATTCTCATTGTTTTGTATACCAAATATTATTAAATCAATACTAAAAAAGGAAGTAAAATACGAATTGTGAAGCAAAACTTTGAATATTGGAAAAAATAGGAAAAGTAGATAAGAAGTCCAAACTTTTTTTATTAAATGAGCCAAAAAATTTCCGACCCACAAAATTTTAACCGGTTCATATATGATGTGGCACGGTTATGAAATTAAGTATTAAACTAGATTGGATTGGATGTGTTATTGGTTCACGATCGGATCGGTCTAGACTGATTTCAAAATCTATGCTTGTAATGTTTTCATATTTGTTGTATTTAACATAATCTTTGTGTTATTTCATTGAATGTTTGATTATGAGACAATATTTACAAGTTATATGAGCTTGTGTTTATGTGCATAGTATTGAATGGAAATATTCAAGAATTTGCAATGGAACTTATTAAAGTGTGAGGGAGTGAATTGGGTAGTAGGACCTCTACATCACGAACTTGATGTTATAGTCTTCTTCATTTCACTCTTCACATTGTGTGTTTGAGCGAACACTTACAGATCTATTATATTGTGTATGGGTCCGTTGGGAAGACCAACCATGACACATACTTAATGAGATTTCAGCTTTTTGAAAAAGCGACTAGTACACATGTGTCAACCAAAAGTAGTATAATATAATAAAGGTGTTGGATCAATTGTAGCTTGTAAGAAGAATTTTGAAATCATACCAAATCGATAATAGGGAAATTGTGAATCATTTTTTTTTCAAAAAATCATATTTTTCTAAACAACTATTCAATAAATATGATAAACAATTATATTTAATATTTTAGAAATGGGCCCATTTTTCTAATGAAGTACTTCTTATAAGTTTCCTATATTTTGGTTCAATTTGATTTATATTCCAAATGGGAGAAGATACGTTCACAAGTTTGAAGGCAACATAGATTTAGATGGAGTAGGTTCAATATGTAATAACATAGAAAGATGGATGAAGTTTTAAAATATATATTTTAAAAAGGTGAAATTCACAGATTCTATATCTACAGGTGAATCCATATCAGATGTACAAATGTAGCCCCACCCTTCGCTTTTTTTTAGCCGTCCACATAGCCGTCCACACATAAAGAATACTTGCCCTGTTTCAGGTGACGCGACCTCCACTTTACCTTCACCATAAGAAAAACTTCAGCTCTAAGAATTCTTAAGTTTCCCTTCAAGTCTACTCCGTTGTAATTGCTTCTTGTAATGGTTGAAGAAAACTCAATGGATAATTCACATGGTTTCATGATTCCAAAACCTCCTCCTTTTCCACGTAAAGAGACGAGAAAGCGATTCCCCAAGCACACTTGTGTTCCAAATGAAACAAGAATCATGTGGGATAAGATGTTTCAGAGAGGATCTCAAGCTGACGTACATGTAATCGCCGGTAATGAAGAAACAGTTGCTGCTCGTGCTCATCGTATTGTTCTGGTTAGCATTTCCTGTTTTCCACATTTCGCTTCTTTAGATGTGAAGGAAGATATTGTCTGGCTTTGCAGAGCATGGCTTCACCTGTTTTTGAAAATATACTCAATAAATCACAAGTTAAACATGGCGTAACGCTCTTGAGGATTCCTGGAATCCAATCCGAAGCTGTTGTTATCTTCATCCGTTTCCTGTATTCCTCTTGGTAAACCCATATCTATATGTAGTTATTTATCAATAAAAAATCTCCAGTTAGTTATCTTCAATTCCCTGTTGTCCCGCAGCTACCAAGAGTCAGAAATGAAGGAATTTGTTCTCCATTTGCTGGTTTTATCCCATGCTTACAGAGCTCCAGTTCTGAAGAAAGTTTGTGAACAAAATTTGGAAAATGGGTTATTGACACATGAAAATGTGGTAGATGTGCTGCAGTTATCAAGGCTTTGTGACGCCCCTCGACTCACACTCATTTGTCAGCGGATGATCATCAACAATTGGAAGAGCTTAACTTTGAGTGAAGCATGGAAAGTAATGATCGAAGCCAATCCTGATACAGAGCATGACCTTGTGGACTTGATCGTTGAAGCAGATTCAGTACGTTTTATTTTACCAGTGAATAATCAGATTGATAAAATATTTGTACGTACAGAGGAAACAGCAAAGACAGAAGAAACGTGAAGAAAAGAAAGTGTTTCTCCAACTTCACCAAGCAATAGAGGCACTGCTTCATATTTGCCAAGATGGGTGTGCAACAATCGGCCCTCGGGATAAAGCTTTGAAACCAAGTTTGGAAAGTGTTCCATGTAAGTTCCGTGCTTGCAAGGGATTAGAGAGTCTTATACGGCATTTCTATGGGTGCAAAATGAGAGCACCTGGTGGATGCATCCATTGCAAGAGGATGTGGCAGCTTCTTGAACTCCATTCTCGGATGTGCGATGAGCCTCAAATATGCAAAGTTCCTCTGTGTCAGTAAGTTCAAAGCCTCGTTTGGGCACTTGTAAATGAATATACTAATCTTGATGGTCATTGGATGCAGGCATTTCAAAGTGAAAATGAAGCAGCAGAGCAAGAAGCAGGAGATAAAATGGAGACTGTTGGTTAGAAAAGTTGAGGCAGCCAAGATTAGTACTCTTTATTCACATCATTAACAAGTTCCATTTATTGGATCTTTTCTCAGCTTATTTTTATTGAAGCTTGAGAAAATTGTTATCTTTTTAAATAATCAATGGAACTTAACATCAAAATGTTGGACTCAATCACACTAATCAACAATAATAAATACTTAAAATTGAATTCATCAAAATAAATCAATACAAGTGTAATGGAGCCAGGCCCAGGCCCAGGACCAGGCCCAGGAGTAATTTACTTTTTATAATTATTTCATGCATTTTTCTGCGGTTCAATTCAATCCCCATTTTCTAACTGTACTGTTTAGCGATTTCCGATTTGCTGGTGTCATTTGTATAGAGAATTTCAGGAATTCTTTCGTTGGAATCGGGGATATGGGTAAAAATCAGGCTTATAAGGCGATGCAGAGAGCGCGGGTGGGATCCGGTTCTGGTGGACCCGAAGAAGTTGAGGATGGCATGGTTTGTGTCAAATTTCCCACTTTCTGTTACTCTTGTTTGTGATTCTTATGGTTAGCATGTTGGAACGTTGATAGGAAATCATGTGAACGTTGTTGTACAATCAATATTTTTTTCAAAAACACTTAAACTAGCGGGTGGGCTAGTTTTTTTATCGTTGATTTTCGTTATCTGGAGCATTCGGACCATATTTCTTTCTTTTAACTGTGTTCCTTTATGTTGTCTGAATTCAGGGTGTGGGATAGAATCTGAGCCTTGAATATGGATTATACCCGTTTCTTGGTTAGTAGTACAATATATTTTGAGGATAATATGGTAATAAAAATTAAAATAGGAAGCATTTTCCTTCTTAATAATAGTATTCGTGCTACTAAACAAAGCTTTTTTGTTATGGTTTCGACATTTTTATAGCGAAGTTGTCTGTTTTTCTCTTTGAAATAAAGCTGTGTGGATCTAAGCACATGTATGAGTACCCAGTCAGTCTAAATATTTTTTGTTATCTTGTACTGGAGCCTAAATGGTCAAGTTCTTTATACTTTTGATTACATTTGTACATTAATCTTATCACATACAATTGTAGTTTATATTTTGACAATCAAAAAGGTTTTGATTGACTCAAGTGCGTTGTTTTACAATTATTTTTATACATATGTACTTGGTTTCCTCTGATGATGGTACTCGAAGGTGGATGGTTCATTTCATACACCAGAATGGCATGCTGCTCGTTTGGCAAGTCTTAAGACGTCTCATACAATTACATGGGAGGAGTTCAAAAAGAAGCAAAAGGTTATTTTTTAGAATAGTTGATTTCATTATTCATTTTATCTTATCCGAAACTCCTCAAATGGTGTTCGTAAACAAGAATTTTATGGTTTGCTTTCCTATTGATGCTTCCTGGGGGCTTGTCTACCCGAGATTGTATTGCTTGATGATAATTATCTGAGTAGCTGAGTATAAGTAATTTTGATTCAAGTCTTGAAGCATTACGTTTTTCTGACATCTCTAGCTCTTTCTTAAAACTTTATCATTACCACGCCATTTTTCCTTGTAAGTTTGTCATCTCCCAAATACTAACTTCCTTTGTTTTCATATTTCTGCCCATTATTGATTTTGTCATGCTCTTATGCTGCATTTTTTAGTTTGGTCTCGGAACTAATGATGCTATTGTTAGGATGAAGAAATGAGAAAGGGGGAATTGGAAGCGGATAAAGATCGGATGATGAAAGAATATAGAGCTCAGCTAGATGCTGAAAGGGCTCATAAGCTTGCCCTTGGAAAGAACCACTCAAGTAGTAAATCTACACGGAAAAAGGGTAATGAGTCCAGTGAATGCTGGAGCACATATTATGCAATTTATATCGTCTAATATCTTATAAATTTCCGCAGACAAGAAAGAGAAGGATTCCAAGAAGAATAGCAGCAAAAAACGAAAGGTGAATCTTTCTTTCTCTATTTACATATGTTTGGGTATGGCTCTTTTTTGAAATGATGAAATCCTGAATTTATCACCGTGAATTTCTCATTAATGTTGATGAATTGTTTGCTCATTGAAAATGTTAACATGTTTATTCTGTATTACTTTCCTAAACCATGTTTACGTTTCAATTTTAGCGTTCTAGACGAGTCTCAGATACAAGTTCTACCTCATCAGAACAATCAATCAGCGATGATGATATTCAAGAGTCCAAAAAGTCGAAATCTAGATCGAAGAAAAGGAAGAAAGAAAAAAAGTATCGGTCTGCATCCAAGCACTCTAGTAGTGAAAATGAAGATGCTGATGGGCCCTTACCCCTTTCTCGGTTTTTTGGGAATAGTAAAAGCTGATTTTGTTGTTGAGCCTGTAGTGTTTCTTATTGGTTTCTACATACTTGAGATACATACTCGAATTTGATTGTGTTATTGTTGTAGGCTCTTTTTTTGGCGGTTTGAATGGTTACAATATGGCATTTTTCTCAATTGCTTTTGCGTGACTGATGATTTTTTCTTCTTTATAGCCTCAAGGAGAATGAGCAGAATATTTGTTGTACAGTAATCACAATTTAAAGTGACTAAGCCATTAAAGCTTGGCCACTAATTATTTCATGCCTTCCTTCTTCTTACTGCAACACCACTAATAGTTGGGTCTTTTTTCTCCACAGGTGAAGGCCGTCTTTCATGGCACTGATCGCATCACAATGGGGTACTTATTACTAACACAGCAACAAATTACATTTGCAAAGTTTATATTAAGAGAGTGGTGATACCTCCCCCTCCTGTATATGTGACAATGTAGGTCGGGTGATAGCCAAAAGCGTGGCCGGTGGGTTTGAACAACTACATTTAGTACATGAAACTTGGTTTGGGCGATCACCGATCAACATATAATGGTCATAATTTGGCTTTCAGAAAACCTCATACAAGGGAATGTGTTGGTATTATGAGAATGTAATCTTTGGTTTTGGGCATCCCCATTTTTTAGTAAATATTGAAAGACCCTTTTGATTTCATGCTCACACATACAAAATTGTATTTTGAGATAATTGGTATGTTATAGAGATGTTTCCCAGGAACGTAATTAGTTGAAAAAAAAAGAAAATGTTCACAGGGGATAGAACGACTATAAACTTTAAACTTTAAACTTATGATTAGGGGTTCATCTCCTGTGCCCTAATCCAAACTATATACTCTAACAAAACTATTAATACAGATCAATAAAATAAAAGTAAATAATTTGTCCTAAACAATCTATACTATATAAAATACTAGAAATCGGACTTTGGTCTATGTAAACTTATGATTAGGGGTGCGATTTATTGGAAAAGTTTCAATTAACATGAAAGTCGATTCTACTATAGAATTGAAGTATAACATTCAATCAAATACGTGATGTGCTAAAGCATGAAGTAAAGTAATGAAGCACAAAAGCAGATTTGATCAAGATTAGTAAAGGTTATCTTATTAGCTCAACATGAATTGCAAGAAGATGAGTGAAAGAGTTAAAAGGTACCATCACTCAAATATTTTTCTATTAATTGATTTGCATTTACCTAATAAATAATAAGAGTGTACTAGAGAGACTTGTATCTATAAATAGAGTCCATGTACTTGAGCATTCTATTGAATTATTTAAATATAATTTCATTTTCAAAGAATTACTATGCAAAAATGTTTGATTCTGAGTTGTGTATGAAACAGTATATTGTGAATTTTGAATTTTGAATTTTATTTTGGTTGAAAATATTATTGAATTTGAATTGATATTATATGTTCAAATATTTTATAATTATAAAAAAAGTTGAATGATTTAAGAAATGACGACTTGGCGGAGCGTCGGTGGATGGAAGTGATGTTGCTTCATGCCAACTCTTGGGATGACAGCCTGTCCCATTTGTTCATTAATCGACACGGACCTTCCACCATCTCTCACTTGCTTCTCTTTTCCGTTAACTTCCCATTCTAATCTATTTCTCCCCACAAATCCCAGTTTCTCTTCTGGGTATGGATCTGAAGATGGCTTCTTCCATTCCGCTTTTAATTTTACTGATTGTGGCCGTCTTTTGCTGTGTCGAGGCTTCCCTGTCAAACGATAAGATCACTGTCAAAACTGTCAAGGGAGAGAAGATGTGTGACCAAGGATGGGAGTGTAAAGGACTTTCCAAGTATTGTTGTAATTCCACCATTTCTGATTTCTTCCAGACTTACCAGTTCGAGAATCTCTTCTCCAAGAGGAATTCCCCTGTTGCTCACGCTGCCGATTTCTGGGACTACAAATCTTTCATCATTGCCTCTTCCGTTTACCAGCCACTCGGATTCGGGACCACTGGCGGTAAGCTCACCCAGATGAAAGAACTTGCCGCATTCCTTGGTCATGTCGGTGCAAAAACTTCTTGTGAGTACTGCCTCCTCTTCTTCCCAATTCCGATCTATAAATTCATTTTTTGATTTGTTGCGTGCAGGTGGTTATGGGGTTGCCACGGGTGGACCGTTGGCATGGGGTCTGTGCTACAACAAGGAAATGAGCCCCAGCCAAGGCTACTGTGATGATTACTACAAATATGAGTATCCTTGTGCTCCTGGAGCTCTTTACCATGGCCGTGGTGCTATTCCAATCTACTGGTACAACACAATCACCCTTTTTCTTTTCTTGATGAGTATCATGTTTACAGTCTGTTAGCCACAGTTTTGTTTCCCCATATGGTTAGATGATTTTACTGTTGTCACCAGGAACTACAACTATGGAGCTATAGGGGAAGCCCTTAAGGTAGATTTGCTGAACCATCCTGAGTACGTTGAACAAAATGCAACATTAGCCTTCCAGACAGCAATTTGGAGATGGATGACTCCATTCAAGAAAGGACAGCCATCTGCTCATGAAGCTTTTGTTGGAAATTGGAAGCCAACAAAGAACGATACATTGGCTAAGCGAGTTCCAGGCTTCGGTACAACGATGAATATATTGGATGGTGACAGTGTGTGTGGTCAAGGAGATGTTGATGCCATGAACAACATTGTATCGCATTATCTCTACTACCTCGACTTGATGGGTGTTGGTCGAGAAGAAGGAGGAGCACACGACGTGCTTACTTGCCCAGAACAGGTTCCTTTCAACCCTTCTTATAAGTCATCTTCTTAAATCACTTCCTTTTACGTTTAAAACCACATCAATATGTGATGTTATTGCTTGTATGCCTTCTTTTATTCGTGTGTAATATATACACTGCACTGAAATATGCTGCTTGGAAATAAATTCTTAGGTGTAACCTCTCTATTTGGTGTGAATTGTGTCTTCACCTCATACTTGTTAAAACCAATTCTATTGGTGAGTCCATATGGATCAACTTTTTGATTTTTTCCAATTTGATTACGCATAGGCCAAATTCTAGTTGTTCGAATTGGTTTTGATAGATTCAAACCACATTTAGATCGGATACATGGCCAAATTGGCACATCTCAAAACTAATAGTGTGACTAAGCTAAAACTCATGATACTAACTAGCCAATACTTTGGTGTTGGTATCGATAAGGAGGTATGTATATCATTTGGCCATGGTCATATCGGCTAAGAAATTTAATGATTTTTGTTAAAAAATTGTAAAATTTATTTTTTATAATTTATAAATTTCTATCATTTAACACAATATATAATAAACTATACTTTGATATATAAAATAAGAATTAGATAATTTAACTTGATTCATAAATAAAAATAATTGATTTTTTTACTTCTTATTAGAAAATTGCAAATGAGAACCACAAATCTTTGTATATACTATTCATACATTTATATAAAAAGTAAGTATACTGGTAATCATGATAATTTGTAAACCTTTATTTAATAGATACTTGTAAACTAATTTCATACTCTTATATTTTTCTATTGGTTTCTTTATTTTTAATAGAGTATAGATACAACACCAAAAAAAATAATGATGCCAAAATTGTAATTCATAATACACTACACTATAAAGTATAACCCTACAAATCCATGGACCCATGATCTAACATCATCAGTCAATATGACTTGCATTTGGAGCAGGCAAAAGCTCATCGGAAAGCGTTAAATTCACACAAAAGACAAAGCAATGAAAGTTTTACAAGACAGGCTATTTCAAGTATGTATAACTTACGTAAAACCAGAGCAGAGAGGCATATTTCAAGTTTGAAGCCCTCAATCACCAAACCACGCTTGCAAAGTATAGAATGTTTGCAACTGAAGTTGTCCACAACCAAAAATAGGTGACCTGAGAAAGGTCAGTTCTCAATATACATATAACATACAATAAACAAAAGAAATGTATGAGGGGAGGGGTGACCCATAACAGAACCCCTAAAGAATGAATACATTAACATGTTAGGAATATTAAAAACAAATATCATCATCCAACTTCATTATTTATATGAACCAAAACACTCATCGATAACCACCATCATATGGTGCTTGACAATAATTTCCACCAGGCATGGGATTTCCTGGTGGAAACTGCACAGGTTGATACAAGTTCATCCCTTGTCCCATACCCATATTCATTCCAACACCCATTGGTTGACGAACTCCATAACCTCCAGGGACCATGCCCATGTTCACAGCAGAACCTACCATTGGGTTCGATGGAGGCCTGAGCACACTAGCACCTGCTCGGCCCATTCCAGAACCAGCACCCATGGCTTTTCCCATGGTGATTGAAGATGTAACTGAGGCTATGGTTGGCTTTTCCATCCTTTTCTCCTTCCTGTTTATCGAATCAAAGTCAACTCCAATATCGGCCATTGGATTTGCTTTAGCTGCATGGAAATCTTTCAGTAACTGATCTGATCAAAATACTATGTCAAAAATACAAAATAATAGCACTTACGTCCAGAAATATTCAAATTGACAAGTCCGCGGCTCAGGGTGTCCGCCCAAACAGATGATTTTGTCTTAAACATGTCTTCTGATGGTTGAGTGAACGCTCCAGGACCTCCTACCAAAGATGCAGGAGCATAAATGCTCCCTGATTGCGACTGTTGAACATCCTTCCCAATTTGTGAAGCCATGGAAACTGCAGGTCCTGTCTGGGCCGGGAAATTATTCTGGATGGCCAGCCCAGCAGAACCAACAGAGGTATCATAATCAGCAGTTTGGCCAATAGATATTGGCTGATGAATGTAGGCTCCAAAGACGTCGGGATTTGTCATATTTGTTGGCTGCACAGAACCGGCTTGAGAAGGAAACCCCATTTGTGATGTCTGAACTGCAGCACCTTGAGAAGGGAAACTCACCTGTGAGTATTGGCCAGTGTGAACTGGGTAGGTAAACCCTATTGCTTGATTTGCAAAACCAGTGTTGGTCATAGGCTGAGATGACATAAGAGCATGATTCTTATGGATTGACGGCTGGCCAAGTTGAGCTGCAAAATTAGGAGGCGGACCAGCCTGTGTTTGAAAACAATATTTTGGTGCTGCGTTTTGGGGAATCACAGATGCCAATCCAGATTGCAGGGGTTGATTGGTGAAGTTACTCTGAGACGACGATTGGGTGGGCGCAATGGGATAAGCTGCTTGTGCCTCAGGGAATGTTGTAGGTGCAGGTGGAAGAATACCAGAAGTCAACTCTTGTTGCATAATCTGTATCGTTGCAGGAGGCAAGACACCAGAAGGGCCTGGAGGCATGTAAGTTGCATCATAAGATAGACCGCCAATTTCAGTAGGAGTCCCAAAAGGATTTGGTGGTGCATCTTGGCCTTGATTGGAGCTTGCATTGAAGGAAATAGATGATACAGAGATATGTTCATGCGCTAGGATAGAACCAGTTGATGGAACAGCTTTAAAAGGCCCATCCCCAAATGGATCATCAAAAGACTGCAATAAATACCAGCAATTACAATACAATGTAAGATTTTGAAAAAGAAACACGTAGGCTTATATTCTACTAGTCATATTATTGCAAAAATCAACTGCAAAAATATGTTGTTGCCACTGATTTCGAAATAATCTCAGCTTGACGAGATATGGGATAAAAATTATGTATGCAATCTTAAGCTTCAGTGCTTCAAGGCTATAGGGAGGACAATTTATATTCAACATACTTAACTTTTGACAACAAAGTACTAGATCTATCAACAGGAGAGCAGAAAAAAAGTACCAGCAGCTCATCATCATTGAATACAATGTACAACAAGTTGAAGAAGACATCATGAAACCACCTAATGCGAGAAAAATTATCACTGAATTGAAAGGTGCCTCACATCACATTGCTATTTTGTTGGCAGTGTATGCAGAAAAGTACCTGGCTATTCATATCAGATAATGCTTGCGAAGCTGCAAAGGTTGTTCCTGAAGTTATGTTTCCTGGTATATCAGCTTCAGGGGTCGTAGACTGGTCAGCTGGGACAAGAGCCAATGAATTTGCAGAATAAGAATCCAGGGAGCCCAGCAAATCCATTTCAAAACTGGATGGAGCAGGGGAAGCTATTCCAATTTTCAAAAAAAAGAATTACATTATTTTACTTTCTTTTGAAAAATGGCAGATGAAAAGATAATTAAATAGAGGAAAAGTGGTAAACATGAACGTACTTCGTATGATATGGGATATGCATAACTCTAAAAGGTGGACATGTGAAGCCCTTATAAGCGTAACAGACAAAGTTAATATCACGCAGATATCCAATAATTTCCACACTCATGAAAGGGTTATTTAAACAGGTAAAGAAAATGAAGAACACACTAAAGCAAAAAGAAAGAACATTCATCACTCAAGTATATTATAGGTATCTATTTGTACAGAATTTAGACCTCTGATACACTAAAGCTGAATCATGACAACAACCTTTCTCCCACACAGTAGAGTCTGGAATGGTTGATCCATACCAATAAAATAAACTACCATGTGATACCAAGTGATGGCTCAATAATGGAGCATTGTGATGAACCATTTACAAGTACATCATAATTAGAGATTTGAGTGACCACCATTTCACGTCAATGATTCATCAAACACTAACAACATGAAATATAACCTTAATAAATGGTTACCTGGCAGTAAACTTCTTGGATCAAACTCTTCAGCATCAACTTCATTATCGCAAGGTTGAACTGAAGACTGAGTTGTTACAGGAGGGCATGACAGAGTGGGAGCTGGATATGATGCATTCACTGAAGCATCTGCAGAAATGATTCCATCGCTTGGACTAGCGACTGCTGCATTAGGAACAGGTGCCTGGGAAGATTCCCCATCCCTGGCAAACACAATAATTTTAAAAAGAGTAATTGTCAAATATGCAAATCAGTAGGTGGTAAAATAAAAGTGCTCATCACCCTTCACTATAAGTAGGACTTTGAGCAGAACCAACAGAATCTTCATAACTAGGGGGTGCGGCAGTGCCTTGTCCAGAATATTTACTATCAAATTTTTTGTCTATACTACTGTCAGAAAGTAGGATTAAATTGCATCAGTCAAGTGTCACTTGTAAGGTGAATCATAAAGCGATCCTTAAACACATGAATCAGATGTGTACCGTATATCGTCAGAACGATCTTCGACTTTGGAACCAATCCCCCTGGAATATGGAAAAGCATTTGAAAAAAAAGTATTAAAAAACTCACAGGGGCAAGGAAAATCAAGGAAGGGAAACAATCTATGATATTGGGAGTGAAATATGACTGAAATAGAAACACTATTGCAATAGAACTTTAAATTTCTAAGGTTTATATAGTCTAGAGAAACTATAGATAAAATATGTAGACTCAAGCTCAAAACATCAGTTAAAGCATACCCTGTATATTACGGCTCAACATCTGACAAGTAATTTATTTCACTTTTCAGTAATCCATAGCATCCTTTAGATTTAGTTCATAAAAAGCAGAATGAATTGTAGATATGCGAATATCAGATGGTAGCTGCTCAGGTATTACAAGATCAAACACAAATTTTAAAGCTAAGCATGAAAACAAGAAGTGATCTGGAAATTCAGCCTGGGATACGATATTTTGCAGAAAAAACCCAAAAATCATTATTGCATTTTACTCATTAAATGTTCAAATAAAAGTATCGAGGAACCTGTATGAATATTGGTCATCATCCTCTGTTTTGTTCTTGTTACTGTCAGGACTCCTACCCCTTAATCCATTATGATAATCATCAACACTCTGATTTCTTCCACGATAATCATCATCACGTCCATAACGATCTCCCACATCTCTATTATGCCTATCCCCGTTTCTATATGAATCACCATACATCCCATATTTATCATCATCTCTTGAACCCCAATCTCTTTCTTTTCCAGAGCCATTTCGTTCATCATCTCTGTAACGGCCTTCATAATGATCATAATCATATCTGTCTCCGTATCCAGAACTTGAGAAAGCAGTACGATCAGTACTACCTGATTGGTTGCTGTGGAACCTATTGCAAGATAAATTACATAGAAATTTATTTAAAAAATTAAATTTATCATTGTTAAATCAATTGGGAACTATACTAAATCTGAAGGCAGATTAATAAACTAGGTAACTGGATCATTAAAAGATATATAATGAGGATGATAAATATAATAAATTCATAATATATGGAGCTTCAAATAAAAACTAGGAAGACCAAATACATAAATTAGAAAGGCACGCACTTATCTTTATTAGCAGCAGCCTTCTGACGAGCTTCTTGTATTCTTTCCTTGTCATTAACAAGAACTACAAGACTTTGAGATTTCTTTCTGACATTGTTTCCCTGGTCTCTCCCGCTGGAATCAATATATTGAAAATCCGACAACATCTATTTCATAATAGATCAGTAATGTTCCACAAGCCAATGCTCATTCAGAGAAAAGCCCAGTTACGATTAATGACAATGAAGTACAACTTTCACTGACAGGAAACTTACAGAGATCTGATGTGAATGCTCTCTTATGTCATCTATTACACGCTCACATCCATGGGCAACCAGGTAGTCTAAGACAACCAATGCCTGAATCCGCGGGCACATGACAAATATAAACAGTTTGGTTGCAGAGAATATAGCATAAAAATGAAAAAATCAACAACTCCAAATGAAGTGCTTGTGGCCTTCCTCAAAAAGTGAATAAATTGTTAAGAAACATTGAAATCTTAAAGTAAACCGAAACAAACCTTGTATACATGCCTCCAGTTTTTACCAGTATCATTTATACGCTTCCATATAACAGATATGATCATCTGATACTCATGACTGATGAAATTCATCAATTAAAACATGAGAATCTTTAAGAAAATCATGTAATTCTCTAGCAAAGCAAACATAACTTACCAATTTCTAGTTGATTGAGCAATATAAGCAAGAAGTGAACCATGGGGACCCCAAGGTTCATTGTTGGTAGCATCGAGAACCTAGGAACATAAATGATGTAAATAAGAGTAAGATCAAGAGAAAAAGAGTAATTCAAACACTAGCCTAAAAATTATGTAAAATGACCATGTGAAAAAAGACATATCAAGGAAAAAAAAAAGAAAAGAAGATAAATACCTTCTGTTCAATAGAAGGGACTTTAAGAACTTTCTTGTTGACCTCTCTCTTACTGCAAGATGTAACCAAATACACATAAGAAATCATAGTATGCACAATTTGACTACTAGTATTTTAGAAAGAAAAAGCTTAGGTCAAGTTCTCAATTTCTAACTAAGTTATTAATCAGCATTTTTCACAAGTTGATATTAATGAAATGTTACAATGCGTGAAATGAAGTCATCACAATAAATACACAGCAGTGTAATCATCAAACAGGTCGAGTTCCAAGATGCTCACAGGTCACGAACAGTTTGATCAATGGCCTTCTTCATTTTGCTTGTCTACTGGGGAAGCCTCCACTTGAACTATTCCTGGACGATGAAAATGCCTCAATATAAAAAATAAGTAATAGTTGTATAAAATTCAAATCTCCAGACCACGGAATTCAAATCGAAAATAGTGCAATGCAGAAACGTCACATAACAGCATTAGATTTTTTCTAAACAAAACGAGAGAAAAAAAATTAAAAAAATAAGAATCATCGCATTCTCAGGAACAAGCATAAAGGATGAAAAAACAGATTCCAATGAAAATATTCAAGAAACCGAGGATTGTATCCAAAAAGAAGGCCGAAATATAGATCCCAATGGAGAACCGGGAATGAGGAAAAATCAAGCAAATCTATCAGAAACGGCTGAAAAATATTAGATCTATACTTCAAGTAAAAAGAAAATCACACAGAAATGAAACGAGGAATAAGATACCCGGGGATTGGCTCAATGTTGATAAGCTTGGAAAAAATGGGAGGAGAAGAAATTGGTACGGTGCCGTTGTGATTGAGAGAAGAAATTGCAGCGAAAAAGGCCAACGGTAGAGAATCAACACAAGTGCTAGGAAAGAAATGCTCCACGAGAATTCAACCAAAAGCCGTGGAAAATAAATGTAACTTGAACTTTTTTTACCATCCCAATTATACACTTTTTTTTAATATTAAAAAATTCAAATACGCTGATCCAGTTTCTATTGATTGGAAAAAAAAACGTGGATCTGTCTGTCCGTAAATATAACTCAGTTAAAAAACTTTATTATAATTTATGTATTTCTTNTTGATATTTGTTATGGTGATTTGATTATATATGATTTTTGTATAGTTTTAAAATGACACACCATACCCAACAACCCATCGATTCGAGTGTGTTGACCCTTCAAGAGAGACATTTAAGTCATCGCGTTTTAAGCGGTGATGAAACTGTCCGGCACTTAATATTCAAGCATTGGGATGGAACCTTAAGAGATTTACAAGTTACACGTAATGTTGCCCAAGTTTTAGATTGATTGGGCTTTTACGGTGTATTTAAGACATCAAGACTACAATTGGACCAACATTTGTTGACTGCGTTGATTGAGCGATGGCGGCAAAAAACGCATACTTTTTTCCTACCTTCTGGTGAAGTAAGTTTCATGTTTGTTTTGTATACCGTTCACAATTAATGAATTTGTTATATTACTTTTACGACTTTGCAGGCGGCTGTTACCCTACAAGATGTTTCTGTCATTTGGGGGCTGTCCATCGATGGTACTCCCATTGTCAATCGTAGACGGGTTAGGACAGATTCTGAATGGTTAGAGTTCATGAGGGATAGATTGGGTTAGACCGCGACTTCAGACGAGATAAAGGGGAGATGTTTTGTCTTAGATAAGTTAGGGGACTATGTGGTTGAAGCTGCACATGCAGTGAATATGGATTCTACTGACGATGAAGTATTGCGGTAAAGTTCATATTATATTTACGGTTTTGATATATTAGGTTGGAATAATACATTATTTGTCGCAGTTGTGCTCGTGCGATTGTCGCGTTATTAGTATGCGGAGTGTTATTTCCAAATACGCACGGAGATCAGGGTAAGATAATGCTGCTGGATCTTTTAGCGGATGATGATGAAATCCCCCAATTAAGTTGGGGATCAGCTGTGTTGGCATACTTGTATCGATGTCTCTGTGAAGGTGCTATGGGACGTCGATCGCTTGGAGGCCCGATGCGTCTGCTAATGGTATTTGAAGTTATTTATTTTTTTGTTATAGTTTTCATTCTTTGGCGTAGATTACATTCTTTCGTTATTTATAGATTTGGGCTTATAGTCGAATACCCAGTATATGTCCTGAAAAAGGGCATAGATTTCTTAATCATGGTTATGACCGGACATGCAGGATGGTCTTTGGCTACAGGTGCGAAATAATGTATTTCTTTTGCTAATAGGTTGTTGCTATTTGACATAATTACCGTTTTTATTTCGTAGGTATGTAACGACGATGATACGGACTCGAGTACCAAGCCATCAACTGCGAATATGTCGTGATTCGCTAGATTTAATACGTCGCGATGGGGTAACACTTTGTTTATTTTATTGGTTTAACAAAATATCATTACTAACACTAATTTCGATATTCTTAGTTTATTTGGAATACATACACTACATTCCCAATGGGGCACTTTAGTCAAGAAACACAGGCTTTGTGGATCTATACCGGGCCGATGATATTTTTTGGGGTTGTGGAACCTCATAATATCGATCGAGTTCGAAAGCAAATTGACTATTCCTTCTGCATTCCACGACCGGTCGATTGTCATTATGATGCCACGTATAAACATTGGAAAGAAACGGGACAAACTTGGGAGATAATTCATTGTGAAGAGGTGAATCATTGGACATCACGCTTTGATTCTCTTTATGATCCCCGAGATGACTAATCATCGGATGAAGAATACTTCACTTGGTACCATAGGATAGCAGTGATAATCCTCGGTACAAGTAGTTCATCTTCTTCAGGTTGGCGTGGAAGAGTTGCACAACTAGTATTGTATGAAGTATTAGGGTCTAATATGAGTGTTTATTTAAATACTTCTAATTTCATTTTTTTATAAATTAACAGACAGCTCAGCTCGAAGTACTTTCTCAGACTGTAGAACGTGATCCTCGTTCAGCAGCGGTTCAGATGACCACTGATTCGAGGAACTTATATGGGTACTTATACGGTGGACAGCCTAGGAGTGATACACATGCTCCATATCTGACCACCGATAGTTCCCATGTGCCCCCTACAGTTGGTTGTCAGGTACCTTCGTTTCAGACGCCGCCTCCCTCCCTCACCCCGGAACAAATGAGTATGATGTGGTCATTCTACCAATCGATGCAGCAGACCCCGACACCTGGTGTTGGTTTCGCACCTACACATGGAGCTAGCTCCTCACAGCAGACATACGAGCACAACGATATACCCCCGATCGGCCCGAGAGATATGCCGATGGAGCCAGAAGGTGAAGATGAAGAGCATGTGACTAGACTCCGAGACGAGTCACCAGAGCAGGTGGAAGGCGAACGTGTCAGACGTGCGTGTGGCACCGGTGGACATCTCGGGCAGCATGGTAGTGCCGGTCGTAGAAGAAGTTAATTATGTGTGATAAGTATTTTTTTTATGGATTTAATAGAGTTTTTGAATATAATGGAGTTTTATAAATAACAAGTATGTGATTAACAATAGTTAAATTTTAATTAACAAGTACGTGATTAACAAATATCTAATATAATTAAATTTTAGTAATCTTAATAAATTAACAATAAATAAATACCAAAAGTCTAAAAATAAATAATGTAACAATACACAAACAATCATTCATCATTCTGTGTGTCCATCTCATTCGGTATCCTAGTTGTTCGAGGCCACCCCCCAGTACGTGATTTTTTCAGGCGATTTTTATCGTGACAAAGTCTCCAACCAGGCACATGCCACTCGCTCTCGGGATCCAATGGCATAAGATGTAGATCTGCATATTGGTTCTTCAAATGTTGCAAAGTCGGGATCCCTATAATGAGTTCTGTCGTCGGTACATGGTTTATACTAGCACACCGTAGAGCATGTGCACATGGAAGCAAATGCACAATCCATCTACCACAAGAGCAAGTCTTTCTAACCAAGTCGACTGTTTTACGTGTACTCGGACCACGCCCACGTTTTATGCGTTGCACTTCTCCGACTTGCCTATCCATGTCCCAGTAGTGCATCTCATATGAGTCGACTTTCATTCGTTGTTTTTCATACAACGTTTGCGTTTCTTGGGTGAAGGCCTGAAAACGCTAAAACACAATGAAATAATACATCAATTTATAAAAGCATAATTGATGTTAACCTGTATATTCCTTGTCATGATCGCAAGTTCATCACGTTGTTTTATGAACAATTTTTGTGTGGTGTAGAATGTTGAATCCACCAAACTGGAAATCGGATAACGGCGGACATTTTTCATCATTCCATTTACGCATTCCACTTGATTAGTAGTTAACGTACCATGTCGGTGTCCACCATCGAAAGCAAGTGCCCACTTGTGCAAATTGCTTTCCATCTCCGGTCGAGTAAGCCATACGTACGCACGACTACACTTTTCCCTGATTTCTTCCATTAGTGATCTCCATTTTGATTCCAATGGGGTTGCCCCAGCACGGTAAGCAAGCTTCTTCACCGGACGGTTTTTTATGTGTGTATTCAAGTTCGATGTAAGGTGTCTCAAACACCATCGGTGATGTAACCGACCGGTCTGAAATGCTTCCAACGACTCAACCGCCCCTGTAATACCAGCGTGTCTATCTGACACTATACAAGCCGACTGTCCCCGAATAATATGAATGTCCAACAACTGAATAAACCAAGAATATGAATCTTTGCTTTCCTGATCAACAAGAGCATACGCCAAAGGAATAACATGACCTCCAAAATCTTTGCAAACAGCTATCAAGAGTTTGTGATTGTACCGTACATAAAGGTGTGTAGCATCAATGGAGATAACGGGAATGCACTGTTCATAAGCGTCTGCACAAGGTCGAAAAGACCAATAAACATAACGAAGCACCTTGTCGTTCGGACCGTTATCAGTGTCATAAAGACTCCATTCAACTGCGGTACCGGGATTACTCATCTGTATAGCTGCCAAATGTGTCGGAAGTCTCTGCATAGACGATTCCCATGAACCATGCACTAACTCATATGCACGTTGGACCCCATGCCAAGCTTTATCATACCCAACATTGAATGCATATCTATCGTGCATTTGTTTTATAGCATCTTGAACTTTCAATCCTGTAAAAAAAATAAAATTAGAACTCCTATAACATGTACAAATATCTATAATACATACCTTCTTTTTTGCTCCAAATGTATTCCACCATATCACGAGCGATAAAATTCATTGTCATGTTGCGGTGTTTACCGCTCACATTACCGGCACCACAAGAATGAGGAATATAACCTCTCGAAAATTGCCAGACCTTATCCCTAGCATCACACCTTGCTCGAAGATGAAATTCACAGTTTGTTTGTTCTTTTAAAAAACACTCAAGCATCCAGTACTGTGGTGTGCTATCTACAACCCTAAACTGATATCGGCGGACGATATGAAAGTGGCAAACAGCGAACTGGACATCTGATTTATCTTTGAAACCCATTCCAACAACAAGATTTGGATTGCCTAGGTTGTATGAAGAATAAACTCGCCGTGGTTTTGCATATGCAAAGTCATCAGCTACCACATCGTCTCCTAAGGAATAAGTATTTGAACGAATACCGGGAGAAACTCCAGACAATAGGCGTGCTAGCCTAGAAACATCGACAACAGTGTGAGGCAATGGATCATCCTCCATTCTACTGTCAGCTCGAGGTAGCGGAGGTTCAGTTTCAGATTCATCAATATCTGAATCTATTACTGGGGCATCGTCATGATTTTCAACATTTGTGTTGAATTCTGGTTGCATACCTACAACAAATAAATATTGTATACTAAAAGTGTAATGAATAATAATATAACATTTTATTATAAAAAACCTGGATTCCCTTGACTCAACAATAACTCCATGAAAGAAGATGATTCTGCCATTTGAGATGGATCATAATTCTGATACATGTTATAATTCCAAAACGGATCCATAACCTTCAAGTAAAAAAAATACATCAATACGAGAAACAATTAGTCACAAATAATATAATAACTAATCAATTTGTCACAAATAATATCGTAAAAAATCAAATAGCTACAACTAATCAATCGTAACTAATCAATTTAGCAAATAAAGTTATACAGGTTTAAAATAAGTACCAACACAAATCGAGGAGGCAAAAAAAGCGGATTGAAGATCTTTCGATTTGATTACCAACAAAAATACGACAACTACGAAAGGAGGAATGTCGGGAGTGGAAAAAATTCGAAGAAACCGCGAGAGCTTTTCGTATGAAATAAGAAACCTAAACCCCAAATCGCGAGAAGGAAAAGAAAGAAATAAAGAAAGGGGGAAGCAGTTTAAAAGGCGGTCAATTTAGCCTAACGCGACCGTCTTTCCTAACGCGAGCAGGAAAGAAGGGTTGAGGCGTTTCGCAGGCCTCAATTCGTGATACGCTAAATCGACCACCTAAAGACGGTCGATTTAGCGTAACGCGAGCTCCTTGAAAATAATTTTTTTTTAATTTTATTCAGCCAAACGCGAGTCGTATTTGGCAATTGCGAATTAGGCAAAAAATGCAATTCGCGATTGGTTAACGCGAATGGTGGTAAATTTCCATCGCGGCTCGGAATCAGTGGTATTTTGCGCAAAACTCCCTTATATTTCTGTTTGCTGTTTTAACAGGCTCCAAGTCGTCATCTTCATGGATTTCCGCTGCTTTTGCATACAAGAATTATTCGAGCTTGGAGCCTGCCGTTAAATCATCGGTAAAAAGTGGCCTTTTTTGTTACATCATTGGAATATCTTGTTCGCCTTTAACCGCTTTTTACATGTACATTGTGATTTTGTCAGCAATAAAACAGTAAGAAAGAGGATTTTGTAAGTGAACAGCTTTACTGTCTTTGTCTGAATCTTATGTACAAATCCATGCAGAAATCAGTTCCAGAGATGAATAAAAGATTTCATAATTTACATGTTCTTGAGGCCAAACTGCAACAAGCTCGAGCTTTGATCAAAGAATCCCACAAAGGCGGCTCAATCAATGACTCGGACTACGACCCGAAAGGCCCCGTATACCGGAATCCATCTGCTTTTCACAGGTATACAGAAGCATCATGATCAAACATGGCGAATCCCTTTACTGGAGCTTAATATGATTCATAATCAGGAGCTATGTAGAGATGGAGAAGCATTTCAAGGTATTCGTCTACATAGAAGGAGAGAACCCAATATTCCACGATGGTCCCTGTGGAAGCATATACTCAATTGAAGGAAACTTTATTAACAAATTGGAAACCTCTATATTTCGAACTACTGACCCGGAGAAGGCGACTGTTTTCTTCCTTCCATTCAGCATCACCAAGATTGTTAACTTCATTTTCGATAGAAATTCGTCTGATTATTGGCTACCAATGAAGCAAACCGTGAAGGATTATGTTGAAATTGTTGCAGGGAGGTATCCGTACTGGAACCGGAGCCTGGGATCAGATCATTTCATGCTTTCTTGCCACGACTGGGTATGTTTTTTGAAGTTTGAATTTTGATGATCATGAAGGGTTGTGATGATCGATTGGTGGATTTGATGAAACAGGGGCCGGAGATATCAAAAGCTTTGCCGGAGCTCTTCAACAATTCGATTCGTGCTTTGTGTAATGCAAATACAACGGAAGGATTTTCTCCATGGAAGGACGTTTCAATTCCGGAGATAAATCTACCTGGAGGCCAGATTGCTGATTTGATCAGAGTTCCACCGCCGTCTAGAAGGCCGTTCCTGGCATTCTTTGCCGGCGGCGTGCACGGACCGGTTAGACCGATTCTTCTAGAGCATTGGGAGAACAAGGATCAAGAAATTCAAGTTTATAAATACCTCCCCAAAAACTATTCTTACGCAGAAATGTTAAGGAAGAGTAAGTACTGTCTTTGCCCTAGCGGTTACGAAGTGGCGAGCCCTAGAATAGCGGAGGCGCTATACAGCGGCTGTGTTCCGGTTCTGATCAACGATCACTATGTTCCGCCGTTCAACGACGTTCTAAACTGGAAGTCATTTTCCGTAGAGATTTCGGTGGTGGAGATTCCTAACTTGAAAAAGATTTTGATGGGGATTTCTACGAGGCAGTACATCAAATTACAGAATCGCGGCAAGGCGGCGCGGCGCCATTTCGAAGTGAATTCATCTCCGAAAAGGTACGACGTATTTCATATGATTCTGCATTCGATTTGGCTACGGCGGCTGAATCTCCGGCTTCACGTCGTTCAAGATTCATAAGTCATAACCAGTCCACAAGTCAGAGAAGAACATTATTGTTTTAATTGGGCTAAAAAGCCCAATCGATCACATTCCGGCCCAATTACGATACCAGGCCGCGCTTTTCAAAATCGGACACGTGACAGTACTTTCAATATATTGAATTTACTAATTATTTGTCACATGCCACATGTCCCAGCTCACGCCTACTAATTGAATTTACTCTAATAATGGTCATAGACATAACGTACACCTAGGGATAAAATTGGAAAAACAAAGCAAGGCGAATATTAATTGGTACAAAAAAGTCCCTCTACATAAAACTGAAATTGTTCTCAAAGGAGATCAGGCCAGTTATATGGAGTCATAATCACTGGATTAGAATAATCTCCCACATTCATCAAGTAGTTATCGTTGCACATCACATTATTGGGTGCATCTGAGCTCAGAATCGACGTGCTTTCCACCGTCTCCTCCCCGGAAACGTCTGTGTATCCGGGTGAGATTTGTTTCTTCACTAGTAGGGCTCTCAATGCCATGACCTTCAAGTTATGTAGTCATTATCAAATATGATATACAAATCGAGTTCAGTGATGTTTTTACCTCTTGCTGAAGCTTCTGTTTCTCTCTAGTAACAGTATCTAACTCTTGCTTAAGTGCATTGTACAAGTTCTCAAGCTGTTTAGCTTTCCATCGGGCACGTCGGTTCTGGAACCAGACGGCGATTTGGCGTGGCTGTAGGGAGAGTTCTTTAGCTAGCTTCATTTTCCGGTCAGGGTCAAGTTTGATCTCCTCTTGGAAGTTGTTTTCAAGTGACTCTAATTGGTCACTGCTAAGGCGTTTCTTCTTGAAATCCTGGCCGTAGATGTTGATGGACCCATTGTTCTTTCCTGTTAAACCTGAGATTGCTTGCTGCTTCATATCTAACCCTGAAAATGAACAAGAGACAGTGGTGACTCCTATTCGTATTAAAGAGAGCAAACAGATAAAGCTGATTCTTTGGAAAATGGTTGCTGTTTTTTGTTATCAGTTGTTGCTTTCATAGTTTTATTGCATCAATGCAATAAGACAAACTGTCTGAACATACAAAAACTGAAAGAAGAAGAAGAAGAAGAAGAAGAAGGACTGAGGGTTCTGCCTGATCTGACACCTTAATCAATACAAAACCCCATCTTTGACATCAAACTTAAAAACCCTAATTTCAAACATGTTGAAACTGGGAGACATTCAGAGTTCATAAAAGATTGTCTTACCGGAAAACTGATGATCATACGTATAATTGCAGTGATAACTGAAGGAGGAACTAGAAGCGAAACTGGGTAGCCGATAACCCTCATTGTTCCAATCCATACTCGAATCTGAGAAGCTCACAATCTATAGATATATAGAGGATGAGAAGACAAAGGACCACGAGAGGGAAAAAGAAACAAGTGAGTGTGTGTTGATGAAAATGATAAAACGTGAATGGATTTACCTTCAACTCTAGATGGAAGCAATAAATGGTAAAGAAGAGAGAATGAGAGACATATAATATTAATAACAATAACTATAAAACTGGAGATGGGAAGATTGAAGCTTGTGTTGGTTGGGTAAGAGTTGAAATATTAAGCACAAGTCACAGTCCGGTCCCCCTTTTCTCTTCTGACATTGTGCCTCCTTTCCCCTCTCTATACTCAATTTCATTTTCCATAATCTACCATCCTTTAGTTTTTTACAAAGAATCATTTCGATTACTCTAAATCCAACAAAACAAGCAAACATTTTGTTTAATGTTCAAATGATAGCTCTGTGAATGACCCGATTCCTCCATTAAAAGCCCACAATCCCAAAGCATCTTTCACCTTGTTCCTGCAATAAAGATTCTGTAAAAATATTATATCTTATGGCAACCAATCATATAAGCATTGAGTAATGGCGTCAAAGAATGAAGTGAGGAAGCAAAAACCAGACAATGACAGAGGAAGAAAAGCAACGTGTCTATGTCTCTACTGATACTTTATATATATGAAGAGGGGGTTTTCACTAGAAAGACTAGAAGATGAACCCAGTTCTTGTCCCCCTCTTTTTATTGCATTACACTCCAGTTTTTATTGAAATTAAGGGATAAATATGGAAATTGAAAAGAATAATATCAAAATATGTGATACCCATAAGATTATAATGAAAAATACGAAAGTGGAAAGCAGGGGAAAGAATTATGACTTGCCAGGAGAATCCCTTCCTATTCCTACCAAAATTAGATAAATCCATAAATATGTCAATTAATAGTGTACCTTTTTAAATTGAACAAAAAAATTATAATATTAACTATAAAGTTTAATAATTTAGTTTTAATTATCTCTATATTTAAATCTATAAATATGTCAATGAATATGATAAAACCAATTTTCATATTTAAATTACCAAACAATTAACTAAAGTTTAGTTTATATGATATAATTGATTTCATAAATTTTAAATTTGATAATTGAGATCTCAACGAGATAAAATTTTGAAAATTGAATTTGTCACCTTAAAAATTTTATTGGTCAAAATGCTAAAAATTATGGGAAGAAAATTTGAAGATTCAAACTCATTTTATCTTATTTTTTATAATTTAAATTGCAAATTGAGAGGGCAATCTGATTATTTTTTATTAGATTAATTTTACACTATGAAAAATATAAATATAAAAGGGACCATGAATGTTTGACACGTGTATAAAATCCGCATGCTTGAAAGGGATATTTCAAGTGGCACACTAAAAGCCCGTCAAAAGTTGCACACATAATTTTATTTGGACAGTAGCAATGAGCTTATTTAGGCCATGAGTTACGCTTCTAATCCACTGCATCATCAATCTTCGAGCTCAATGATCTTAACAACAGAAGCATCTCCGACTTTCTGGCAAACTACGATACGGTCGTGTGACTTGATCACACCGGAGTCTTTTCCGTGGCCAAGCGCCACCTTCAAAACCGAATCATTTGTCGCATTTGTCGACTCAGCCTGAGCACACAATCCCGTAACAACAAGTTCGTAATGAAAGTTGTAACTTGTAATAAGAAAAAACTTACAGGATGTCGAGGATCAGCAAGTAGTGGAAAAAGACCTCGTACTATTAGTGATTGTCTTGCCTGGAATTTGATGATAAAAAGCACCTCAGAACTAAATGAAGATATAATGAACTAAGAAAATATTGACCTCAAATGCTCCACTGAAGCTCCATTTTAACTGATTTGTTTTTAGACGAGGGATGACGACAGAGAGAACCGGTATCGTTGGTCTATACTTTGCAATCAATCTGGATTCAATGGAAATTAAAGCCAAGGAACATTTGATGATTCAATGTTGTTTACTAAATGTACCTAGCAGCTCTTCCTGATGAGGTAAAGCATATTATAACAGAAGCTTTTACTTTTATGGCAGCCCGTACCTACCAGAACGTAGCCATAAGAAAGACGAGCGCAAAGGAAAACGAAACAACGTGACGACTTACAGCAGAAGAGGCAATGGCCTCTAAGTGTGTCATAGGTTCACCAACAAATCTTACAGTCTTCTTAAAGTATTCGTCTTGATTGAAAACCTTTTCAGACTATACAAAGAGCAATGGATAAAATCAAAGTTCAGCTATAGTTGTTTAAAGGAGAAACCAGAGAATTTGAAGCATTAGAGCAAATTTTTGTACCTCGGCGCAAATTTTGCCAATAGTAGAGATAGTTTCTATAGGGTATAATCCTCGTAGTGTCTCGGCTCCGAGGAGAATCGCATCACATCCTGAAACATAACTCTTGATTCTAAGTATAAAGTTCGCTCTAAAATCTTCTAGATGTCTAATCACGGAAGCTAAATTTTCGCCAATAATTTACGAACTGACTCACCATCCAAAACAGCATTAGCAACATCGGTAGCTTCTGCACGTGTAGGCCTCAGATTGTCGGTCATGCTATCGACTACACGAGTTACAACTGCCGGCTTTCCAGCCATGTTACATTTGTAGATAGCTGATTTCTGAAAAAAAAACACCTGCAGGGCATATGTAACATATGAAGCCTTAGTGCCATAACACAACAAATCAGTTAACGATAAATGATGATAGAAAATTATTCTACGGACTGAAGATGGTTTTACGTTCCACTCCAACAAGTGTAAAAAATAGTAAAATGAAGTGGCAACCAACCTTCTCGGGAGGGAGATCAATCCCGAGGTTTCCACGAGACAGGATTATACCATTTGCCTCTTTAAGGATCTCATCGAAATGTGTTAAACCCTGCAGATATGATAGATTCGATCAAAAATGGTCAGCCGTTCACACAAAATGTATTCTATTAAAGTGATCAGAATTAGAACAGTCTTGTTTACCTCAAGCGTTTCTATTTTAGCAAATATTTGAGTCTGGCTTATATCACCAAGCTTGGACAGAAACTCCCGAGCCTAAGCACCATCAATTATCATTGCAAAATCAAAGAAAATAAGCATTAAAGTGGAATATACTAAGATGCTTTCAAAATTTACCTCACGGATGTCATCTGCATGGCGTGTATAGGACAATGACAAGAAGTCAATTTTGTTTTTAACACCCCATGAGCTAATAAACTGAAATCCAATAAGAATTACGTCAAAGAAACGGAGAATGAATAAAAAAACTGAAAAAATTTAAGGCTGACAATGATTGAATACATTTGAAACAGACTAAAAATGAGGTGTGCTGAAATTGAACAAGAAATTGGACGAAACTCCGACATTGAACTATTATAATCCTCACCTCCTTATCCTTATCAGAGAGAGTGGGTAGGTCAATGCGGATTTGCGAAGCATGAAGAGTGAACAATGATCCAGCCAATGTTGCTGAATTGTTGATTATACAAACTACATCATCACCATTTACTTCATTCACCTTGGAGCAGAAAAACCAGTTTCAACGAAGTAAAAAACAATAAACAACCAGACACAATAATAATAAACAGTGCAAACTAATCTTAATTCAGCCTGAGATCAACCTCGAGCCAGACTGAAGTACTCTCACTTCCGGTGAACAGGTATTGGCCAACAAAAATAGTATCTCCTTGCTTCACAGCCTGCACAAATCCGAAAATAAATGGAAGGAGTGGGAATAATTAGTACATCTTAGGTGTTCATATTGATAACAACATACAACTAAAACAATCCTGACAAATACATAATACAAATGATAAAGATGGAAGCAGATTCACCTTGGCTAATCCAGCAAAGTTGATTGGTAATACATCAGACGAAGCTTCCTGTCCTTGATCAGGCGTCAGAGTAACTTTTTCATCTAATTTGAGTGTTATTGGCTTTTCACTTTTATTAATCACTTGTAACTCAGGGCCAACCGTATCCAACATGATCTAAACAAATTTGAAAAATATCACAAGTTTTTAAAGGCACACCATATGAGATTAATGAGCATGACATCCAGAAACCGACCAAAAAAATATATTAAAAAACAGGTAAAAAAAACATACGGCGCAGAGTTTCCTAGAGCTCTTCACGGCAATCCTCAAATTCTCTAGAGTTTCCTGATGATACTCATCATCGCCCCATGAAAAATCAAATCTGGATACTGCAAGCCACATAAAAAAGGCGCAATAAAAAACCTCGCCCCAAAAAAAAGCTGAATATTGGCTCGGTTACCAGACATCCCAGCTTTAAGACAAGCAGAAATAGTTTCAACAGATCGAGAACGCGGACCCAATGTCCCCACGATCTTCGTCATCGCGGGGAAGAAACTCTGCATATGCCGAATTAAAACAGCCCAATAAGACTGCACATCCACAACCCTCTCCACACCTCCAAAAAATGAAAAAGAAAACACTCAATCACCTCTTTGGATGGCTCCAGAATGGAAGCCATCCGTATTGGTTCTTCGAGCAGCAGATGATTCGAATGCATTTTTGGATCAAATTTCTGGTTTCGTGATCTTCAGAAAAACACAAGACGCTGAATCTTGAGGAATGAATAGCTTCACTATCGACTGATTTATTCTGGTGCTTTTCTAAAAGAGACAATCGTGGCATATCCGGCAACCCCTGTTCTCTACAAAGCAGTATTGAATGCCACCTGGCACTTCCTTGTTTTTCTTAATTTTCATTTTTATTTCTTTTCAGAAAATTAATTAAATGTATTATTTAATTTTGAAATGGAGTTAGTGACATAATATCCCACGCCCTATATGCCTATCAATATTTACTATTAAAATAAAATTCATGACAAATGACATCAGTATAATCTATATTAATGTCTTGTTGTTATTTTTTATATCGATGTAAAATACATTATAAAGTATAATTATTCTTATTTTTTCACTTATTAATATTTTTCGTAATGAGATTGTCCAATCAGATAACTCATTACACTATACCCTTACTTCAGTTTCATTTGTATTATTACAAAAAAGTATGATGTACAATTACGAGACTGGTGTGGTATAAAGCAATGTTTTCATATCGGTCCAGAATTACGTATCGGTCTGGATCGGTATGAGCGGTACGATTGGTATACCGGACGGTATATCGGTCGGTACCAATTTTTATTTTATTTTATCTTTTAAAAATATTAATATTTAATTAGTATTTTAGGATTAGACCTGAAAAAATCCACAAATCGACCCGAATACCCGGTACCGGGCGGTACGAAAAAAAATACCGGTACCGAGCGAAATTTGATGTATCGGGTGGTATACCGACGGTATACCGTCCGGTATGAAAACAGTGGTATAAAGCATCTAAATTAAGAATATGATTTATATGAATATTATTTATTTCAGTAATTAAATATTCAATATTCCACATGGCAGCGATGAGGTTTAATCGAATCAATATCAACGGCTGACATTGCTCAGATTCTACTACAAATAAGCGGCTGAGTTCAGTCTAGTGTCTANCAATTAATAGTGTACCTTTTTAAATTGAACAAAAAAATTATAATATTAACTATAAAGTTTTATAATTTAATTTTAATTATCTCTATATTTAAATCTATAAATATGTCATGAATATGATAAAACCAATTTTCATATTTAAATTACCAAACAATTAACTAAAGTTTAGTTTATATGATATAATTGATTTCATAAATTTTAAATTTGATAATTGAGATCTCAACGAAATAAAATTTTGAAAACTGAATTTGTCACCTTAAAAATTTTATTGGTCAAAATGCTAAAAATTATGGAAAGCAAATTTGAAGATTCAAACTCATTTTTTCTTATTTTTTATAATTTAAATTGCAAATTGAGAGGGCAATCTGATTATTTTTTATTAGATTAATTTTACACTATGAAAAAAATAAATATAAAAGGGACCATGAATGTTTGACACGTGTATAAAATCCGCATGCTTGAAAGGGATATTTCAAGTGGCACACTAAAAGCCCGTCAAAAGTTGCACACATAATTTTATTTGGACAGTAGCAATGAGCTTATTTAGGCCATGAGTTACGCTTCTAATCCACTGCATCATCAATCTTCGAGCTCAATGATCTTAACAACAGAAGCATCTCCGACTTTCTGGCAAACTACGATACGGTCGTGTGACTTGATCACACCGGAGTCTTTTCCGTGGCCAAGCGCCACCTTCAAAACCGAATCATTTGTCGCATTTGTCGACTCAGCCTGAGCACACAATCCCGTAACAACAAGTTCGTAATGAAAGTTGTAACTTGTAATAAGAAAAAACTTACAGGATGTCGAGGATCAGCAAGTAGTGGAAAAAGACCTCGTACTATTAGTGATTGTCTTGCCTGGAATTTGATGATAAAAAGCACCTCAGAACTAAATGAAGATATAATGAACTAAGAAAATATTGACCTCAAATGCTCCACTGAAGCTCCATTTTAACTGATTTGTTTTTAGACGAGGGATGACGACAGAGAGAACCGGTATCGTTGGTCTATACTTTGCAATCAATCTGGATTCAATGGAAATTAAAGCCAAGGAACATTTGATGATTCAATGTTGTTTACTAAATGTACCTAGCAGCTCTTCCTGATGAGGTAAAGCATATTATAACAGAAGCTTTTACTTTTATGGCAGCCCGTACCTACCAGAACGTAGCCATAAGAAAGACGAGCGCAAAGGAAAACGAAACAACGTGACGACTTACAGCAGAAGAGGCAATGGCCTCTAAGTGTGTCATAGGTTCACCAACAAATCTTACAGTCTTCTTAAAGTATTCGTCTTGATTGAAAACCTTTTCAGACTATACAAAGAGCAATGGATAAAATCAAAGTTCAGCTATAGTTGTTTAAAGGAGAAACCAGAGAATTTGAAGCATTAGAGCAAATTTTTGTACCTCGGCGCAAATTTTGCCAATAGTAGAGATAGTTTCTATAGGGTATAATCCTCGTAGTGTCTCGGCTCCGAGGAGAATCGCATCACATCCTGAAACATAACTCTTGATTCTAAGTATAAAGTTCGCTCTAAAATCTTCTAGATGTCTAATCACGGAAGCTAAATTTTCGCCAATAATTTACGAACTGACTCACCATCCAAAACAGCATTAGCAACATCGGTAGCTTCTGCACGTGTAGGCCTCAGATTGTCGGTCATGCTATCGACTACACGAGTTACAACTGCCGGCTTTCCAGCCATGTTACATTTGTAGATAGCTGATTTCTGAAAAAAAAACACCTGCAGGGCATATGTAACATATGAAGCCTTAGTGCCATAACACAACAAATCAGTTAACGATAAATGATAGAAAATTATTCTACGGACTGAAGATGGTTTTACGTTCCACTCTAACAAGTGTAAAAAATAGTAAAATGTGTTGTTGTTTTGGGCAGCCGAAGTAGAGATTGAAGGTTCCAGGCGCTGATGTGAGTAAATGTATAAGGTGTGGTTGTCGTTGTGGTGTTTATGGTTTTGTTGTGTTGTAGATATGTGTTGNATTGTGCATGAGTTAATCTAATAATTATTTCTAGATAAAATATTAAATAACGAAATTCGTTTCATAAGATATTAGTATTTCGTCTATGTATTAATGAAAGCAAAGACGCTTATTAGATAGGCTGGAAGAAAAGGATAGGATAGGAATTTCAATCCTAACATTAAATATAAATATATTTAATGTTATTATTTAAAATAAAAGAAGGGAAAATGGTGTTGGATTAATTTACACGTTAAAGCAACAAAAATAATATATAACTTGTCGACATTGCTCACAAGAAAATGAATACAAAATTATTACTATTTATTCTATGCAATTACTAAAACTTTAAAATAAAATAAAAAATTAATAAATAAGCTTTTATGTGAACCACAAAAGAAAACTTGGAGAAGCAGATTTGGGTTTCCCAGTCAAAGTGGTCTAAAATTTAATTGGCTGCACCCCCTAAACGACGTCAACGCAGGTGAGTGGTGGAGGGGAATAAATACAGAAAATGACAAAACATTAAATTTTAAATATAAATATAAATAAAAATATAAAAGTTGTTGTGGGGGCGGACTAGGGACGGGGGACCAATCTAGCCTGGGGACCACACTTGCGGCGCCGTCGTAGCAGAGAGGTGGCGCGTGGGAAAGCGGGCAGATTAGCCTAACGTTAAGCCAGCTGTCGGCGCGTGCTTCGAAGTGGTCCCCGACTGGTCCATGAAACTCAAGATCGACACGTGGCAAATTGATAGAGTCGTCCTCGGTGTCAGTGTCGATTATTATCCAGTGTCTCGCGGCCTCCTGTGTTTTCCTGCTTTATTATTTTTCCCTTGTTCCTTTACATTTTCAACTAAAATCTACCCAATTTAACATATTTATTATTTCTTTACTCGATTAAACAAATTAATTAATAATCAATCTTCCAATTCAAATAATTGGATTGGTTAAAAATTAAAGTTATAAGGTTGAGTTTTAAGCTCCTATATACAAAACAATTGAAAATTGCAACAAAATTAAAATAAAATAAAATAAAATGAAATTTTTTGTTTTGTTTTCTTTTGTCATAAAATGGATATTTTTTGTTTTGTTTTCTTTAGGCAAATAAGATCAAATGAAGGGGCTCTCAATACATCTACAGTCTATTTACCATGGGTACAACTATATTAAACGGACTCCGCCACCGCGCTACGAGAAATCGGGGACTCGAATTCGAGGATTCAGATTTGTTAAAGAGTCCGACTCGTTAATATTATTAATTAAAATTTGAAAAAACTTGTGTGGTTAACATAGTTTATAATTAATAATAAATAAAATTAAAATTTATCTAATTATATAATATAAAACAATAAATTACAACCATAAAATATATGATAATTAATATTTAAAATCGGTAAAATGTCGAAATAGTTTATATAGATTATATTATATCCCAATAATATCGATATACTGTTAACTTTTAAATATTAACAAAATTACATTAATATATATAAATAATAATAAATTAAAATCATAACTATTTCAAAATAAATAATAATAAATTTAAATGATTGGTGTTTGTAATTGACACCTAAACTTTATAATAGTGTAAAGGCGGTGCCCTAAAGTTTGTAAATTGCATACGAAACCCCCGAAGTTGATATAATGTGCGCGGTTTGCCCCTAAACTTTTAAATGTTGTAAATATCGTGCCCTCAAAGTTTAAGAATTGCGTGGTTGTCCCCCGAACTTCCAAAACCGTTTATATTTAACCCTTATACTCGTTGATATTTTAAACGTCCCCAAAGTTTATATTTGATTTATTAATCTTGAAAAGATGTTATGACTATGTCTCCAAACTTTGAAAATTTTAAAAATAACACATAAATTATCAAAACTACTTATACGAAAAAAAACAAAAACTGCTACTATTCACGCGAGGGTCATTTTTGAACGGTTTTGAAACTTCGGAGGGCTTCTCACGCAATTTACAAACTTTGGGGGCATCACCTTTATACTATTTTAAATATTATGGGTCAATTACACAATTTTCTCAAATTTTAAATATAAAAAAAGGACTCATATCCAATAAGTGTTCGAGGAAAGTCGGTTTCCGAGAAGAGTTCGACTTGGATTCGACGTCCCTAGAGAATAGTCGGTTTAACATAAGAGTACACTACAAATTACAATAGTGTTGATTTATTACCCTCGACAATCTATTTTAATATAATATTTCAAATAAATTCTATTATATTTTCAATAAAATTTATAATCCACCCACATCCGCCTAATTTAAATAAATAGCAAAGTGGTCCCTACTTTTCCATAATTATTATAATGGTCCCCTTTAACCACTTACCTATTTTTTTCGCACCTTCGAGGAATATGTGCGTTAGACAGTTGTATTTTCTTCAATATTTAATATCTTTCATACATTATATAAATCTAATGTTATCCATTTTGAGATAGATCAATCTTATAATTATTTGTCCATAACGCACACAAATGCCATTTGGATTAAAATACCATAGTTTATATGAAATTGTGATTTCTGAATGAAGTTCAACTAAATAAAGTCATATATGTGGTATATTGATATTTCGATATATTATCAATATACAAATAATATATACATAAAACAACATCATTATGAGTTATTATCGAGTAGAAAAATCAAACTAATTTGAAAATATTAGTCTAATTGAATTGAATCATATTGAACATGTATTAATAAGATTTAAATCGGTATTATACTCTAAATTTAAAAAATATTTAAAAATGTTATAACCTTATTATTCAACTTGTTCACATTTTGAAAGTTCGAGGAAGAGGAAGAAGGAGCTATGGCGTTTCAAGAACAGCAGCATCAGCACAGCTACTATAATCTGAATCATCAACAAGAGATGGTATTCAGCCATCACCAATCACCGGTTTTTCAATCGGTTTTACCCGATCGACGTCACTCGCCGGAGGATAAGCCGTTGCTGATTCAGACTACAACAGGGGGGGCGGCGACGGGAAACTGGATCAACACAGGTTCAGGTTACAACCCCCAGTGGCTTGGTCACCCGAGCCCAACTTCATCCAGGGATAAGACTGATGATCATCATCATCATAATCATCATCATAATCAGCTTCAGGAATGGGGAGGTGATAACGGGAATAGCAGCGGTGGTGGCGGCGGGACAAACTGGGAGAGAGAGAAGTGTAAGGCGGATATTCTTAGTCACCCACTCTATGAAGAGCTCTTGTCGGCGCACGTGGCTTGCCTACGTATAGCAACGCCGGTGGACCAGTTGCCCAGAATTGACGCCCAGCTCGCTCAGTCGCAACAGGTCGTCGCTAAGTATTCCGTTCTTAGCCACGGTCAATCGGTTCTTGATGAAAAGGACCTCGACCATTTCATGGTAACATCTCTTGCCTCTCCCTTCAACTGCAACTGCAACCCCTTTGTCGTCTTCGTAGCATCACAATACGACAAAGTCTCTGTCTTTGTGAAGTTCTGTTTTTGGGTTTAGCTTTTTATGGTTTTCAGTCTGAAAGAGGAAGTCCCTTTCCTTTTCTTCTTCTTCTTCTCAAGATTCATCAGATTCCAGTTTCTTAACTGCAGTTCTTTCTTATGTAGACGCATTACGTTCTGTTGCTATCTTCGTTCAAAGAGCAGTTGCAGCAGCATGTTCGAGTACACGCCATGGAAGCAGTGATGGCTTGCTGGGAGCTTGAGCAATCTTTACAAAGCTTAACAGGTAAACAAACAATCAATGAATATTCAGACAAATAAAGTTGAAACATATTTTAATGAAACAGGAATGGCACCTGGAGAAGGAACAGGAGCAACTATGTCTGATGATGATGAAGATCAAGTTGACAGTGAAAGCAACCTGTTTGAAGAAAGTCTTGAAGGAGGAGATTCAATGGGATTTGGTCCTCTGGTTCCTACTGAATCAGAGAGATCTTTAATGGAAAGAGTTAGACAAGAATTGAAACATGAGCTTAAACAAGGTTACAAAGACAAGATTGTCGATATTCGAGAAGAGATTCTTCGAAAACGGAGAGCCGGTAAGCTTCCCGGAGATACTACTTCTGTTTTGAAAACTTGGTGGCAATCTCATTCCAAATGGCCTTATCCCACTGTAAGCTTAATCTTATAACACCCATTACAAAAAATAGAACTCATATTTGAGATGTAGGAAGAAGACAAGACAAAATTGGTTCAAGAAACAGGGCTACAATTGAAGCAGATAAACAACTGGTTCATCAACCAAAGGAAACGAAACTGGCATAGCAACCCGTCGTCATCATCATCTCAAAAGAGCAAACGCAAGAGGTAATAGAGATCCAAGATGCTATTTTGATTCAGGATTCCACTCACAAATCTCTAAAACCTTGTGCTTTTGTTGTCGAAATTAGTGTTGGAAGTGACAAAGCAACTGATGAGCGTTACCTGTGAAGAAGAATAAGTAAACCAACAATGTTTCAAGCTTCAAGTACACAAACCAACCGAAGTAAAGCAAGAATTGCAGCTGTTGGTTTTAAGTTGGTTTTCGACATTCTCGACTCGGAACGAATAGCTTCCGGCTCCATAGAAATTTAAAATGCTTGCTAGAACAGTTGAAAATACAAGTATATGCGACTGTAATGCTTAGATGATTAGAAAAAACTCAGTTTCAGAAGATGTATTGTATCCATATTGGTTTGAAATGTAATGAATGTTGTGTACTTGAACCTTTTTAATTTTTGGGTGATATTTAAAGGGTTTGCAAATCGTCAAGATTCATTTTTTACATGAAGTATTATGGTTTATGGATGATTTCTGTTTGTTTTTATTCGAAAACTGGATATAATTGATGGAATGTGAATTGCCGAATTGGGAAGTCTTTAGATCTGATATCTCAACATCAATTAGCTGAATTCTAGCCAAGTGGCCTTCTGAGTATCAATTTGACCCCATTGATCCACAAAATTGATATTATATGCTAAAAATCCTTAATTTACTAACAAACTTCTGTATTCATTTTACCAGAATTCCAGATTGAAAGGGACTCTGTTTTGCTTGTTTTCTAGGCTGAATTCCTATCACAACTGACGAAAATCAAGATTGAAAGCAACCCTGCTCCTTGTTCTTGCTTGCCTTCTGGGGTTTGTTTTCTGTTTCTGGGAAAACAAAATATGCGGCCGGAAAACCTTACCGCCAAATGGGCTTCCATTTTTCGTTTCTGGGATCCGACATTTACGTCTTGAGGAGGTATATAAACACAAGTCACCAAAGAAGAAGGGACAACGGTAAGGGTTTTGGAGACTACATTTTCCTTGTCAAAGCCTCTCCGATTCGATTATTCCCTTTGCGGAAATCAGGTGATTGTTTTTGCTATTAGTCATCTTAGGGCTTTTTTCAAAAATCTTGTGGGATCGTTGCAAATTTTCGGTCAGCGATGGCCTTCGATCAAAACTCTATACCTAATGATTTGCGTCCGCTGAATATAGCGAGAAATGTGATTGAAGACCCTAGAATTGGTCATGTACCTTCATCGGGAAGAGGCATTGAGGGTTACTATGCAAGCCCACCGGCGGATGTTGGGGGTAGTCCCGGCGGAATGCCGGCTGTTTATTATCCAACTGCAGTTTCAGATGGTGGATTTGTCCCTTTAGGGTTCAATACCACCATACCTGCGGTTACTGGGTGGGTGCAGCATGTTATAGCTTCTCAGCCTCCGCCACTTGTTGTCGGTTCTGCTTCCGCTGTTAGTGCATCAAGTGGATACAGTAATTCTTCACAATGTGGAATGATGATTGGAACACCTCCTTCTGAAGATGGAGTTGGAGATTCTGCTTCAGTTGTAAAGGTTAAATTCTTATGCAGTTTTGGTGGGAAGATATTTCCACGTCCAAGTGATGGAGCTTTGAGATATGTAGGCGGGCAAACCAGGATAATTAGCTTCAAGAAAGATGTTACTTTTGGTGAATTTGTACAGAAAATGATGAATATATACTTACCGAATGTGATGATCAAGTATCAGTTACCTGATGAAGACCTTGATGCACTGGTTTCTGTTTCTTGTGCTGATGATCTTGAAAATATGATGGATGAGTACAGAAGGTTGCTTGAGATTTCCCGTGAGGGATCAGCTAAGCTGAGGATATTTCTATTTTTGCCTTCGGAGCTCGAGAGTGTTTCTTTGATGCATATCGAGGATGTTCAGGATTGTGGGCAGAGGTATGTTGAAGCTGTGAATGGGGTAATAAATGGATTTAGAAGTGAAGTTTGTATTGCAAGGAAGGAGAGCATTGAAAGTACAGTTTCTGCTCAGAATTCAGATATTAGTGGCAATGAAATTGTTGATGGTTCAGGGGAAGCTACTACTAGCCTTCCAATGACTAGTACTATTTTACCCAAGTGTACTTCTGATGTGAAACACAGAGTTTCTTCAGGGAATCCTAGTTCTTTAATAAATTCCAATGTTTCTCAACAGCCAACGATTCTTCCAAAGAAAGGTCCGATATCCGAGCAATCGACTGAGAGGTTTTTGCCTTGTGCTGTTTCTCAGGCAGTGCCTGTTGTTAGTGTTGCAGTACCATCACCAACCATGGCTCCTTTTATGGATCCCTCACGGGGAAGTTTAGCGCACAGTAATTATGTTCCGATCCCTTCCCAAATTGGTTATCCTGCACAAGTCTTAACTCCAGTTTTTNAAGCAAACAGCACCAAAGCATGGAAACTCGTCAACAAGTGGTCGGAAAATCAACCTGAATACACCCGTAAACCCAATATTTTTCACCTGCAGCAACAATAAGCATTACATAAATTAAGTAATATGGCAAAGAAATCACATTCAAGAGAATTTAATGTTTCAATACTGTAAACTAAATAACAATTTACAATATACTTTTTTCTGGCAAGGTCAAGGTTTTGAAGAACAAGAAAAATCCTAAAACTAGAAAGTTAAATTTAAATTACAGTTATATTTACCTGCACAGGAAGAGAAACACCGAGATAAGTCTTAATATCGAGAATTATACTGGGGTTCCCATCCCACTGCATTTCTAACTCCATGGTGATTCCTTCTTTACCATCTTCAATGATTGAAACTCCTAAGAGACACATTGAATTATAGCTTGTGAGATACCACTAATATAAGATAGCATATTCACCTGTATATTTAACATAATCATCTAGAGAAATCTATACAGCATTCATTGTATGGGGTTTTAGCACCTTCTTATAATTTTTGCATCGGAATTTTTTCATATGAAAAGCTATATGTTATAAAAAACCTGTGAATTGAGGTGCCACCGTGCCGAGAGTGAGCTTGGAGAAGGACAGTGAAGCCAAAATGACAGGTCTATATTGCTCTAAAGTTGGCTCTACATTTGCTCTTATCAACTCTGAAGCAGCCTTTACCATTCAAAGTATACAAAAATGATGTAACAACTAAAAGGAAACACAATTATGAGCAACAAAATCGAAACCACACCTCGTTCACGTAAGGCCAGATCTTATCTAGTTGAACATTAAGCCAAGACAACTGAAAAATGCAAAAAAAACTGTGATCAGTCCTTGCAATTCAAATACAAGAATCATTACACTAATAAATAAAACCATCCATTAAAACCTTTTGCCGTTGTGAAAACACCACCCAAGACGGATAATACTCAGGTGAGAGCAATTTCCTCGAGTCCTCCACAGTCATCCTAGCCAAAGCCGCAACTGTCGCAGCCTTCATAAAGTGTAACACAAAAAATTATCTTTACACAAAATCAATTTCAAAAGACGCATATAAACTACAACTAAATAAAACTCACGAGCGCCGTCCGCTTCTTGGACCGAGCATTCTCAGAACGAACGAAAACAACAATCAGTGCAATACCCACAACCAATCCGAGTATTAAACCCGATACAAAACCCATTTAATCGTTCAACTTCCACCGAAATCAGAGTTACATATATTAATTACTCATCCACAGCAACATATATACAGAACTAGACTGGGTGATGATGAAATTGGATCCCGAATGCTCAAGATTCAGCGGGGTAAGTAGTGAAATCAATGACCAGGAGCGGGGAGGGCGGGGACCGGAAAAGACGCGACCGCAGTAATTATTCTTCAAGATACCAGTAAATAATTTGTCAGCAAAAGGTCTTGGAGATATCTTCTAAAAAGTTCCAAATGAAATCCGTTATATGTTTGGTTTTGTTCATATTGGAGTTTGGACAAATTTGCCGACAACACAAAAATGATTTTATTAATCATTAAATAATACATTATAATATTTATATCATAATATTCTATTATTCTTTTCTGGAACTTTTTAAATGATCTTCCAATACTTGTTAAATCGTTATGGAAACGCTATAACAATTTTTATTTTATTTTTTAAGAGAATGATGTTTCTTAATGGCCCCGAAACTTTAATATAGTGTAAAGACGGCACCCTCAAAGTTTGTAAACTACATGCAAAACTTTCGAAATTGATATAATGTAAGTTATTAACAACCAAAATTTTTAAAGTTATAAACATTATACCCTTAAAATTTAAAAATTATGTAATTGATCCCAAAGTTTCAAAACTGTTTATATTACTTTAACACTTATTAATATTTTGAAACTTTGGGACTTTTCATGTAATTTAGAAACTTTGCGATATCGTATTTACATTATTTTAAACATTAAAGCTATATTATTATCATTATTAAAACTATGATTGGAACAATATACATTGAAAATATGTAAGCTATTTAGATCTTAGTTAAAATATCAAACATCTGGTGTGAGGCTACTATGCACAGAATTTCCCGCTACTGTGCATGGATAATCTTTATCACCATCTTCTTGAGAAAATTCTCTGAAATTAGCCACTGTTCCGAGCTCCTCCACCTGCTCAATTACGACATCTAGCTTCGCCACAGCCTCCACTAGCAACGACGCAAACGCCGCAAAAGGCAACGCCTCAGAAAACTCGAGGCTAGTGATGGCCATCTTGCTAAGAGTTGTACGCAGCATCTTTCTCTCATTCGCCTCTGCAACGGAAGATCTTCTCGTTTTCTTCCATTCTAATAATGCCGATGAGTCTGTTTTGAAGCTTGATAGAGATACTTGGCTGCTTCGTGATGAGTTCTTGTTTGCCGTGGAAGCTGCAACGAGGGCGAGGATGTCAGTGGTCGAGGTGGCGGTGGAGGTCGGGCCGAGAAATAGACGGGGTTGGGATTTGAGTGCGACGTCTAGGTCGTGGAGGGCTTGATGAAGATGATCGGATAATATCTTCGGCGAACAATGTCGCCTGTTTTTTATACTTGTGGCTAGTTCGTTCAGTGCTTTGGATACTTCTCCGGCGAGTCTTGTGCATGGATCTTGGAAAAGTGCTCGTACGGATATCGGAGTCTGAGTACAAAAATTTCGCGATATATAACCCCTTTTTAATTTAGGTACTAGAAAATCGAGCTAAAAAAATCAAGAAAGACGATTTTCGTTCAAAACTAGGGTATTTTCATGTTTTGAATAGTTAAAATCCATACCTGAATCTCTGAGTTGGTGCATCCATGGAGAGCCACAACGGTGTATCCAAAACGACGAAGAACATCTCCAAGCTTGACGTATTGCTTCCATGGCGAAGGTCGAAAGCATCGACAATGGCAAATCTCCCAACTTGCATACATCGCCTATGTAATCCGATCAAGTACATTGAAAAAAATCATGATCCAACGAGTCATAATAGTACCTGTGTTTCATCTGTGGATTTTGAATCAAGTACAGATTGATACCCCTTGTGGATCAAATCCTCATCGTCCCTCATTTCTTCTTCGATCTTGTGTTCCTCGAACTTGAAGTACGATTCAACACATGCTTGTATGGAATAAGCCAAACCCTCAAGCTTGGAAACCATAGAGTTATGAAGATCTTGCCCCGACCAATTCGGAAGAACCAACAAACTCATCACTAAGCAAATAAAACACCCGATCCCGATCGTCACTGCACGAACATCTGCTATCTTCACTACGTTATCGATTCGAAAACTCGATACAGTTATCAAGTCGTATGTCACGAGGAATATCACAACTCCATAGTCATAGTTTTTCTTTATAAATGGAAAGAATCTAGCATAAGTAGCCATTGTTCCTACAATAACAACAAAAATTCAATATAGAACATTCTGGATCCGAAATTATTGTAATTATCAACATGTACCGGTTACAAAGACGGTCGTAGCAATAAACACGGCTCTCATAACCGTACCCGATTCTTGAGAAACATATTGTATAAAAAAAGCAAGTGATCCAGCCAACAATGTCCCAATCCCTCTATTTAACCCTTTGCATAATGTTGCACCTGTCAATATCAAATTATCCTTGAGTTCAACTTCATAGAGTAAATGTAAGGCTTAAATAGATAGATTAAGAGATCTCATATTGTAAATAGATGAGGGAGTAAAGAGTAAATTAGTCTAAGATATTTTTCCTAGCAATAGTGATTTGGATTTTATAGAAACCTGAAAGTTAAGCTTAGTAACCTAGGTAATCCGACGATGTCGACCTACAGAAAAAAATAATCTATGAGAATTGGGTTGTAAGTTCTACATATCGGCTAAGATCCAAAGCGATCAATAGTATACTAGTTTGATATTTTATTGTGTAGTGTTTTCACTTTTATACGTTATATCTGAACACAATCTCAATATAAAATTAATTAGATTCTAGAAATTTGACAAGCACCTAAGACAAAATTTCGATATCAACTATATACGAAATACAATTAGAGATTAAATATAATGATTATATAACACTTATTACACAAGCATTTCCTTTACCAAAATGATAAGGATCTCATTGAAATAAGAAATTTGAGTGTGTTTAATCTATATTAATGATATGAATTATGTGTAGTCCACAACGAAGTTAATGACTCCGAAAAAAATTAAGATAATCACGACACCTATGTGGTAACAATTAACCTATCATAATCTAAAACCGACAATATCATACAAATGAAAAAAATCACTATAAAAGAGTAAGCCATACCTGCGGTGAATTCGAAGACTACTACGACGGTAATGACGGCCCAAATAGCATTATGTCCGATTCCTTTAAACAAAGGCTCCAACAAATACAACAAAGATACTAATGTCAATGAAAACCCTACTTTCAAAGAGTGAAAAACTATTCTTTTATCTTTTATACCAACACTCGTAAATCTTCTCCATGCTGATACTCCATTCTTTCTAGTTTTCATAAGAACAACAGATGCCTGTTTCATTACAAAATACGAGATTTTGCTGAAATGATCTTTCTTAACAAAATGATGCTTTTTATAGCTAAATGTTTACTTCAAGAGTAAAAGTTGAGGTTTTGAGAGGTTTAAATTTTTACAGCTTTCTGGTGAGTTCACGTGAAGTCTGTCTGTGTTTACTTAATGTAATATTTGTGAGTTGTCGTCTTGTGGTGATAATGAATAATTAAATATTATTCGTTTCTTTAGTAACAATTAATAAAACAGTATATATATGGTTGTAAGAATGGTGTTTGTAAATTGTATTTAAAACTATTTTCTAAAACCTTATCGTAAATACGAACCAGTTATCCATCCGGTTCGGTCCAAACCAGTTTGACTCGTTTTTGTTATTTTAATGTTTTTAAATTATTTAACTTATATTTGTATCTATTAAATATAAATATCTAAAATAAAAATTCCAAAATAGTATCATTATCTATATTCTAACATAAAAAATTGATAACTTACTAGTCGTTAAAATCGTTGCTATCTAAAGCCATGTCTTTAAATTCTCTTGCAAATTATTCGAAATTCATTAGTGTGTGTTCTTCATCTGCTATTCAAAAAAATCATAAGATGTTGTTAGTGTAATATAATAATATAGAATAAAAAAATGAATACGTTGGTCAAGGTTGTCTTCATCTTCATAATTTCTTTGTAGTAATTTGATATTCAAATCTTCATGACATGATCTCTCAAAATCTTCAAAATCCAAATATAGATCTTTATCGTATGTAGAACTTTTAAATATAAAAAAGGTTAACCCTAATATAACTTGGATCGGTTTTCGTGTCAATTATTTCCTCAACAAAAGTGTTTAATTTAGTTAGTAATCTTAGCAACGGGAACAAGGTCTCGTTATTCAGTTCGATTGTTGAATAAACAATGTTATTTTTGTGTATAAAGGTATGAGTCATCTCCATTCCCTTAGTCCAAGATTGATTCATAAGGATTTCAAAATTGCTAATGTTTTAGTGGATGAGGATTCATACCTAGCAGATGCCGGAATACTCAATCTTCTCCGAAGATATGATCATGGAGGACCATCTTCTCAAGAGTCTCTGCAAATGATATTACATTTTTTTACGGTCAGAGAATTGAGAAGATTTTCAAACGGGCGATGCGCAAATTCGGTTCTCGTAGTTTCCTATTTTGGCAATTTTGATCCTCCTATTTTGACAATTATGGCAGATTAAATCCCTTAATTTTATTTGTGACAAAATTAGTCCTCCTAATTTGCCACATTTAGCAAATTAGGTCCTCTAAGTTTTATGTTTATGGCAAATTTGGTTTCCGAAGTTTGTAATTTGTAATTTTTCATTTTTATATAATACAGAGACTAATTTTGCAATTACGATCAAACTACATGAACCGGTTTGTTCGATTTCATTTGGAGAACTAAATATGAAATTTGAGGACCGATTTTGCCAAATGTTCCAAAATAGGATGATCGATTTTGTCAAATGTCCAAAATTCGAGGACTGAAAATACCAAAATAAATTTGGAGGACTAAATTTGTCAAAATGATCAAACTACGAGGACCAAAGACGTCATTTTCTCTTTTCAAACAGATATGATGTATATACTTGTGGGCTGTGTTTCAAACCAGACCGGTTTTGGAACATATATTTAAAACGTTAAAAAGAATTTACGTTGTTTATCCTCAATTTTTCAAAATTATAAACATTATGCGGTTGGGTGAACGAGTATAATACAAAAAATTAATAGGTCTACCCAAATTAATCCAAATATAATGAAATTTGAATTTAATAAATTTTGAGATAAACCTTTAAAGTTTTCAAACTAATATTATTAAATAAAGTTTTATAGATCAATTTCATCCAAACTATTAAACTTTTGAACTAACCAAAATTGTTAAAATGATTTCATTTTTTGGACTCAGATTATAAAAAAATAAATTTGTTGACAAAAACTATCAAAACACTATATAATTTTTGAATTATTTGTATTGGTCAAGGAGAGTGTGCAAATATGGCTATCTTTCTTTCCTCTCCAAGTACTCACTTCTAATTCTCCATAGTTGTTCGACAACGGTTTTCATGTCCGGTCGTTGCGACTGCATAGGTGCAGCGCACTGGATGACCAACCCGAACATCTTCATCAACACTTCATCATCCACTCTTTCATTCATAATAGGATCCACCATTTCCATTATCCGTCCTTCATTGTAGTTCTTGAAAGCCTGTATAGCCATGAATATATCGAGATATCATCGACCGACTTATCTAGGATCAAATCAATGTGAACTTACCCATAGTATGCTTAATCTCTCGTCTGGCGGTCTCTTTATATCGATAGGATGACGGCCTGTAAGGATCTCGAGGAGTAGAATACCGTATGCGTAGACATCGGATTTGCTTGTGAGTCGATTAGTCTGCATGTACTCAGGATCAAGGTAAGCTAAAGAGCCTTTAACTCTTGTAAGTATCACTGTTTCATCTATGAGTCTCGCGAAACCAAAATCCGCAACTTTGGCTCTCATAACATCGGTTAATAGTATGTTTGAGGATTTTATGCTTCGGTGAATGATTTGCTTCTCTGTAAAAAAAATGATCATTCGTATCACAACTACACCAGTGATTCAGTGAGTTTACCTGAATACATATGAAGATATGTGAGTCCATGAGCAATGTCAATAGCAATCTCAAGCCGTTGATTGAAATCGAGTTTATTCGGCTTAAGACCTACCAGAAAATACAGAAATAGTTGTCTTATACTTTGTATGAAAGTAGCTAAAATGCGACTTACCGTCTAGATGCTCTCTAAGGTTACCATTAGATACATACTCTGTGATGATCAAGCGTTCATCATTTTTTTCAATGTAAGCTATAAGCTTTACCAAATTCCGATGATCGATTTCAGATAAAAGTTTGACTTCACGTTCAAATTCAGCTTCTAATGCTTTGGCCAGTCCCTGTTTATTCACAAAATCATGAAGAAAGTTTGACAAATCATATAATAGAATCAGATAAAATTCAACCTTTTTTGCTCGCTTAACGGCCACAACCTGGCCATCCGGGAGCTCAGCCTTGTAGACTTCACTAAAACTTCCACTGCCTATAAGCATTGATGAAGAGAAGTCTTTTGTCCCCCTTACAATTTGTTGCACATATAGATGAACAGATCCAATAACATCAAAGTTTGGTTCGTTGGATAGCACACGCAAGGTTTGGTCCGTATCCCTTTTTGTCACTCGGAAACACGAAAACATCATTAGCACTGCAACTTAAAACTTAAAAGAACAAAAGGTGGCCAGATTTGTGCATATCCTTCTCTTCTTTGCTCCTCCAAAAGGCAGTGTTTTCTGCAATATTAAAGATTACCATATAGAACAAGGGATGCCGTATTACACATATTTTGATAAATCTACAATGATTGCGGAACAAACTCAAAATTTCTAGTAAGACTGTTATCTTTTCTATTAGCCAAACATAAAAATAAAGTTAACAGCCAATCTAGAATCTAAATCACAGAGCAGGACCTTAACAAATCAGAAAGCATAAATGAGTCCACAAAGAAATATGCCAAATTTGCATCAAATTTAACCCAAAAACCTAGATAACTGAATAAGAAAACTCGGTTGTATTTATCGAAAACAAACAGAAACGTCCAAGCAGAAGTGATGCAGAAAATGGAGGTCCCACAACTGAAGAAAGTGACGGAAAAGAAAATGGAGACAGGCTGCTCCCAGATAGCCGCCGCGATATTCTCAATCGTTTTAAGTTGGCATATTTATAATTAAGCTCTCACCCATTGGTTAATGCATAACTTGGTAGCTTCCTCGCGTTGTATGAAAGCAGAAAATTTGCAAAGTAACAGAGAAATCAAGCAATAATTGCGTTTCACTTTCACCAACTGAATCTGAAGAAGAATATCAATTTTACAAACTCAATCATGTTGATCAAAACAATAGTTTCTTACAGTTACAACCAACCAACGAACGATCACATCTATCTCGATCACCTTGTCTGCTGTACTGACTGCTCGCTCAATAACAAAATAGGGAACGCAAGCCTCCAATCATTGACTCCTTCATCAAGAGAAACTACATGGAAATTGTCCGAAAACCAAAACTACCTTGCAAAAGAGGGAAAAAATCACAAGCTTTCACAAAATACAAATTGCAAAAACGGGAACTAAAATCGTTAACCAATCAGAGCCCATTAATTATGTGAGAACACATATGGGCCTGAAATCCTCCTTGTAAGCTATTTTTGGGCCAATTTATGTTTATATAAATTGATTTCACATTTAAATCCCTAATTGTTTTTAAATTACAATCGCGTCCTTAATGTTTGTATTTTATAACAAATAACTCCCTAAATTTGTTTTTTATTTTATTAGTTGTTAGCATTAACACGGATGACAAGTGGGCAGATATGAGACGATTATAACTAGAGTTATTACACAATTCGAATAGTTCGTGAATAATATGTGTTCGACTCGTATATGATTGTATTCGTTTATTCGAATAAAAATGTAAACATTGTTCGAATATTATTTTTTGTTCGTTTATAATTTGAACGAACATGAACATTTTCATGAATAAATTCGAACGTTCGTGAACAAATATATTATTTAAATTAATTTTTATATTAATAGATTATTATAATATTTAAGTTTAAAAACTTTAATAAAACTTGCTTATGTTGTTCGTGAGGTTGTATTCTTTATTTTGTGAAATATATTTTGATTATTTTTCATTATATTTATATTTTGTGATTTTGTTTGTAAAACAACAAAATTTTATTTTTTTGATGAAATTCACACAAATATTACAAACATGTTTTAACAAATCGTACGAACAATGTTCGAACAAGCTATTCGAACGAACATGAACATCCACTTAATAATTTGAACAATGTTTGAACATATTTTCACGTTCGAATAAAATATAAACAAACATGAACAACGAGTTTGATTTGTTATAATCGAATAACATTTCTAATTGTAACCCTACCCAGCCCATTTAATATACCGTATACCCGTTCCTTGCTCCACCCTGTCCCACCCCACTATATTTTCTTCAAATCCTTTCCACTATCGCATCATCAAAGTCAATGGTTAACCGTTAGTTTATAAATATTTTTATAATTTATTAATATAAAAAAAATAACATAATAGTTAAATATATTTTATACAAACTCAAATTAATTATTTTAATATCTTTAACGAAACAAATAAAAAATATCAATATCAAATAAAAGAAGTTTTACGAATCAATATTTTTATATCGAACAAGACTATAGATTTTTTTGAAATATTAATATATTATAAAAATAAGGAACTTCTCAAATTTGATAAAATACGAGTTTTTGAAACAACTTGCATATTTTTTAATGAAAATTATATAATATTCCATGATTTTTCATTTGAAAATGCAAAACTAGAACTAATATTCTTTTTTATTTAAGATAATTTTACAAGTATATAATATAAACGACAATTAATTTTATATATGGGTAACCATACTGATAGTAGGACGAATATATATAAAACCACTATCCACCCCATTTAAGGCGGGTAAATAATTTTACAACCTATTGCACGTCCATCACCTTTTAACTATCAAAATATGCCACAAACGGACGATTATTCGACGAGTAGCGAGAGAGATAACCCAAATTGACATCCTGAAGCACTAACCACGAGTAAAGCCCAGAGCAATTACTTGATTTTTGAAAAATTGATTTTATTGGAAAAGTGAATCGCCTTAAGCTGGTATTGCTAGATACATGGTTTTTAGGCAAATAGCTCTCTGTATAAATTTCATTTGTTAAATAACATATTTTAATAAAGGTTTGCTAAATAACTAATGTTCATGTTTTATTTGCTAACTAACATATATTTATATATTTTTAATAAAAATAAATACAATAAATCAAATATTATGTAAATCTTTTAATTAAAAATATATATAATAAATTTAAATATAATATATGAAGATTGAATTCACTTTCTAGATTCTAAATTCAATACGTTGTAAAATAAATTAAATCGTTTGATAAAAATCGTAAAATTTGTTAAATAAAGTATATTACGATATGAATATATTTACAAAATATTAAATCGGACAACACGTAAAATACCGGATATCAATCGATATATTGGTCATACGCCCGAATAGAAACACATGTTTTCATATCGAACAATATATGAAATACTTGGTAACATCGGCTTATAGTATCGGAAATGGGTCTATACATGAAATATTGGACGGTATCGGTGTTTTTTCGATAACTCTCAATCGTAAGAATTTGCCAAAATGAATTAAAATACGATATGAATATATTTGTAAAATATTATATCGGTCGACACGTAAAATACCGGATATCGATCGATATATCGGCCATATGCCCGAATCTAAACACATGTCTTCATATCAATCGACATGTGATACACCGGTACCGCCCAATATTTCTTGTATAGACCTATATCCAATACTATAAGTTGATACCGCCCGGTATTTCACATATCAATCGATATGAAAACTTGTGTTCCGATTCGGGAGTATGACCGATAAATCGATCGATATCCAGTATTTTACGTGTCGGCCGATATAATATTTTATAAATATATTCATATCGCAATTTAATTCATTTTAGCAAACCCTTACAATAGGGAGTTATAGGAAAAAACACCGATACCGTCCATATTTCATGTATAGACCCATTTCCGATACTATAAGTCGATGTCACCCGGTATTTCACATATCGATCAATATGAAAACATGTGTTTCTATTCGAGCGTATGACCAATATATCGATTGATATCCGGTATTTTACGTGTCGTCCGATTTAATATTTTTTAAATATATTCATATCATAATTTACTTTATTTAACAAATTTTGCGATTTTTATCAAACGATTTTAATTTATTTTACAATGTATTGAATTTAAAATCTTGAAAGTGAATTCAATCTTCATATATTATATTAAAATTTATTATATATATTTGTAATTAAAAGATTTACATAATATTTGATTTATTGTATTTATTTTTATTAAAAACATATAAATGTAGTTTAGTTAGCAAATAAAACATGAACATTGCTTATTTAACAAAGCCTTTATTAAAATAATTTATCTGACTAATGTGATTTGTGGAGAGAGCTATTTGCCTAAAACCCCGCTAGATACCGGGAGAACAACACGTGGTCTTTGGAGTATGGATCATTAAGCGATAATATTCCAGGAATCTCTGTGTATACAGAAGATGTATTCGCTCAATCTTCTGTGTCCGTAAATGCTATCACCACTCAGGCTAGAACCATCTCTTTTTCATCTATATATTCGTGAAGAAACGCCTTACTCTGACTATTTACTGAGATCATACGTGGAGAGTTTATGGCGGGAAATGATTGGATAAACAGCTATTTGGAGGCGATTCTTGATGTGGGTGGTTCTGCGATTGATGAGGAAAATACATCTCTTTTGCTGCGAGAAAGGGGGAGGTTCAGTCCAACGAGATACTTCGTCGAGGAGGTGTGATCACGGGATATGATGAGACCGATCTTCATCGCTCATGGATTCGAGTATGTATTCTTGATTGATGAGTATGCGTTTTTCAATGTGTGAGGTGTTGATTGTGAGTGTGTATTAATCTGCAGGCTCAGGCCACGCGGAGTTCGCGGGAGAGGAACACGAGGCTGGAGAATATGTGCTGGAGGATTTGGAATTTGGTCCGGCTCAAAAAGTAGTTCATTTTTCTTTTCTGTATGTTACTTGGATTGTAATCACTCCAAAACAGGTCCTGTGTCCCTATCAGGCGGATCGGATAGGGACACTGCAATTGTAATGTCTTTGTTCATTAGTTTACCGTTGGATGATCGTTCGGCTTAAGTTTTTATTCACTTTTTGAGCCAACCTTCTTTATTATAAATTTTAATGTTGATTTGTATTTTTTAATGGTGCCCAGTCTAGTTTTTCTTATCTATAGTGTATAAGGATTTCTGTCTTTGTTGTTCTATATTCTTGTTGAGCTTATTCTCTAGCCATCATCGTTCTCTACTTTTAGTTCATTTACTTCTGATATTTGCTAGAAGTTACATGATTGATTTGTTTAGGATGAGGAAAAAAGAGGCTCAAAAGATGGTCTTGTTGCAGCATTGATGGTCCAATACGTGGTGAAAACATAGAGCTTGGCCGTGATTTCGACAAGGTACATAACTATGCAACTCTTATTTGTTTTGATAATTTCAGTAACACTAAAAGACACTGATGTACCTTGGTTTTTAGCCAGGTGAAGTATGTTGTTGAACTGGCCAGGGCTTTAGGTTCAATGCCAGGTGTTTATAGAGTTGACCTACTTACAAGATAAATACCATCTCCAGAAGTTGACTCGAGCTATGGAGAACCCCAAGAAATGCTGCCTCCTAGACATCTTGAAGTCTTGATGGATGAGGTGGGGGAGAGTAGTGGTGCTTAGACAATCAACATTCCATTTGGCCCAAGAGATATGTATATTCGAAAAAAGATGTTGTGGCCCATATCCCTGAATTTGTTGATGCTGCCCTTACCCACATAGTACAAATATCTAAGGTCCTTGGTGAACAAATTGGTAATGGACGTACAGTCTGGCCTGGTGCTATCCATGGGCATTATGCTGATGCAGGAAATGCTACTGCTCTTCTGTGTGGGGCTTAGAATACCCCCATGATACTTAATGGTCGTGATAAGCTAGAACAGCTTTTAAAGCAAGGAAGATTGCCAAGGGATGAGATAATAGCTACCTACAAAATAATGTGAGAATTGAGGCAGAAGAGATATCACTTGATGCTTCGGAGTTTGTGATTACCAGCACAAGGCAGAAAATAGAAGAGCAGTGGCGTTTGTATGATGGCTTTGATCCGATTCTTGAGCGTAAGTTACGTGCCAGGATTAAACGTAATGTGAGCTGCTACAGGGAGGTTCATGCCTCGCATGGTTGTAAGTATATATGTTACAATATTTTCTCATATCATTTGTCAACTTAAATTTTATCTCTTCTCATTAAGATTTTGTGTAAAAAAGGATATCAATGAATAGCCTCTATAGATTTCCCATTCTGTGTTTCAGACAGCTTCTAAGCTCAAAGGGGACAGCCTGCATCTCTGAAGGAGGTCACACATTAATGACTTTCACGGTTATAGAATAGATACGTTAGGATTGTATTTCCTCTTATATATATGCTTGAACTGAGGCTGTAAGATAAAAAGATTGAATTTTACGTTCTGATTCATATGAAATACACACAAGAATTTTTTCTCTGCTTCTGTTAATTACATACAGCTTATTCAAAACTCTCAACATGATATCGGAGCCACAATAACTCGTTCTTCCTTTCTTCAAACTCCCTCTTCTTCAACTCAGCATGGCTGAAACAAAAGAGCAGCTACCACTGGTGAAAAACACTTCAACCACAACAATTGATTCCTCTTCTCCTTTCTTCGTTGGACCAGGAGACATGGGTGAAGTCACCCTTGCTCCATCCTTCACCGGAACCAACTATGCTAACTGGTCAAGGAGTGTTACACTCAACTTATCCTCAAGAAATAAGCTGGGATTCATCACTGGAGAAATTGCATAACCACCTGCAACATATCCAAAGTTTCCAGCATGGCGCCGCTGCAATGATCTCCTGGTAGCATGGCTCCTTCGCTGCCTAAGTGATCATATATCTTCAACAATGTTCTACAAAAGAACCGCAAGAGAGATATGGACAACATTACAGCAAAGGTACTCACAAACAGATGACACAAGGGTATGCGCTATACAACAGGAGCTAGGGACACTCTCTCAGGGCAACTTAACGGTGCATGACCTATTTACAAAACTGAATGCCCTGTGGGAAGAGCTCTCCAACTCACGCTCAATGCCACACTGCACCTGCGGACTTTGCAACTCAAAATGCTTTGAGCTCTTCCATGATCAAGTGGAAAAGGACAAAGTTTTTAAGTTTTTGAACTCTCTCAACAATGAATATGGAGCCTTGAGATCGCAGCTGCTTATCAGAAAGCCTTTTCCCTCAATGGATGAAGTCTACAACTCCATTCACCAAGAGGAATATAGACTCAAGCGCCCAATCCTTTCTCTACCAATAGAAGCATCTGCCCTGATGACTAAAACAGAACCTACAAAAGCATATCCAAAGAGAAAGTGCATCAACTGTGGTTTAACAAATCACAGCATTGAACAATGTTATAAACTCATCGGATATCCAAAGGATCACAAAGGCAAACGAGCAAAAGGTAACAAACCGTACAATAGCTCTTACGCTTCTAACGTCACAATGCAGGACATGCAATCTTCCAATGAGCATGACATGGCTTCAATCACGAATGCTCAGCTTAAGGCGCTCCTCCAACGCATACCGCAGCAGAGCACTCATCCAGACATGACTGGCCACATCCCAACTCCTGAAAACACAAACCAAGATGCCTTCGCTAGTAAGCCATCCAAAAACTTAGAATGAATTATCGACTCAGGTGCAAGTGAGCACATGTGCTCTAACTTATCCCTATTCGATACCATTCATCCAACTAATACAACTGTAAAATTTCCAAACGGAATCACAATACCTGTCACACGCTCTGGGACCATACGTCTCAACGAACACATACAATTGCACCATGTTTTATTTGTTCCAAGCTTCAAGGTCAACTTGATTTCAGTATATAAACTTGTCAAGGAAGCAAATATAAATGTGATGTTTGCCACTAACAGTTGTATGTTTCAGGACTCGTCTACATGGACGACGATTGGTACGGGTAGAGTTCGGAACAATCTCTACATATTCCAGCAAGTTTCTTTTGCGCAGATTAACATGCTTAGTGACATTCAGGACAATACAATTGCCTTTGATACTGATGCATTAAGTATTGTTGATAAAAACCTTCATGTGAATGATGTTATTCACAATTATCACACTGCAAAAATTGATACATGACACCTTAGATTAGGACATGCATCTCATGACATTATTTCTCACATTCACAAGCATACACCAATAGTGGAGTGCTCAAATAACAAAATATGCATGATATGTCCGAGGGCCAAACTCAAACGCATGGCTTTTCCATCTAAAAGCATGAGTGTATCAGATCTTTTTGAGTTAATCCACATCGATACATGGGGGCCTTATAAGCATGAAGGTATAAATAGACATCGTTTCTTCCTCACTATAGTGGAAGAAACATCAAGATGTACATGGACATACCTAATGAAGCACAAACATGAGGCTGCCAAAATAATTCCCTCTTTCATTCGCATGATCAAAACACAATATGATAAGGAAATAAAAGTTATTCGAAGCGATAACGCCCCTGAGTATAAGCTAAACGACCTTTACTCTCAGGAGGGGATCCTTCATCAAAGAACTTGTGTTGAATCATCACAACAAAATGGGAAGGTAGAAAGAAAACATCAACACATATTAAATGTGGCTCGAGCACTCTTATTTCAAGCAAATTTACCCATATGTTTTTGGAGTCAAGCAGTGCTCACGGCTACTCACATTATCAATAGACTTCCAATAAAAACTTTGAACTTTCTCACACCATATGAGAAAATAACCGGAAAACAACCATCATACACTCACCTTCGAGTCTTTGGATCTTTAGCTTTTGCCTCCACTCTTAAACGTAACCGGGACAAGTTTGATCCCAGGGCTCGAACGTGTGTCTTCATTGGCTATCCTGCAAATGTCAAGGGATATCAATTATATGACTTAGACACTCATGAAGTATTCATCTCCAGAGATGTTCTGTTTCATGAGAACATCTTTCCCTTTTACATGAATCACACTTTAAAACACAAACATTTCATGCTCTAACCAACCTACTCAAGTTTCAGAATACAGGGAAAGTTATCACAGAAAACTTGACAGAGAAGAAGAGAACACTCACGAACCTGATCATATACAAGAACTCTCCGCTGATGATCAAAGGAATGGTATGAAAATTGTCTCTGATGTTGGTAATGATTGCCCAGAACCCATCAGCACCAGGCCTGTTAGAAACAAACGGTTACCGACGTTTCTAAGAGATTATCACCATGAACTAACAGAACCTTCGGAAAACCATTCGACAATGTATCCCCTGAGTAACTACATGAGCAAAGGGCGCCTTTCCGCGGCCTATGCTTCAGTAACCACAAAACTTGATCAATTCGTTGAACCTACGACATATCTGGAAGCGAGCAAGGAACCCCAGTGGGTTACAGCAATGGATATGGAACTAACGGCCCTAATGGACAACAAAACCTGGACAATCGCGGCAATTCCAATAGATCGGCACACCGTAGGGAGCAAATGGGTATATAAAATAAAGGTAGATGCCGATGGGAATATAGAGAGGTACAAGGCGAGGCTCGTAGCAAAGGGGTATAGCCAAATCAAAGGTTTTGATTACCAAGAAACTTTCAGTCCAGTGGTTAAACACACCACAGTTCGCCTCTTCCTTTCCTTAGCAGCATCATATAACTGGTCTCTCAAACAATTGGACATAAACAACGCGTTCCTCAATGGAGACCTGGAGGACGAAATATATATGGATCCACCCCCTGGCTATCCACTCAAGGAAATTTGTCCACCCAAACACAAATTGGTCTGCAAATTGAGAAAAGCAATCTACGGTCTCAAGCAAGCCTCAAGGTCTTGGAATGAAAAATTCACCAAAATCTTGATAAACAAGGGATTCCGGCAGCCTGTAAGTGATCCATCCCTATTCACTATGAAACAAGATGATGGAAGTTACATGACACTTCTAGTGTACGTCGATGATATAATGATCGGATGCAAGTCACAAACTGCCCTGAACGGAATCATTGATTATCTTAAGAGCCATTTCAAGCTGAAGGATCTGGGATATCCAAGGTACTTCTTGGGGTTAGAGATATCGCAATCTAAAGGGAATATATTGATTTGCCAACGGAAATACATCTTGGACCTTCTTCAAGAATATGGTTTGTTAGGCTCGAAACTAGCCATCACACCTATTGAATTAGGACAGAATTCTGCAACTAAGCAAGAGGAAGCGCCCCCTGATCCTACATATTACAGGAAGCTGATTGGGAAATTGATATATTTGAGATTTACAAGACCGGACATCAATTACTCTGTGCAAGTATTGTCTCAATTCATGTGCAAGCCTGAAAAATCACACTTACGAGTAGCCTTCAGAGTATTAAGATACTTGAAGGGGTCACCAGGAAAAGGGTTGATATTTCACAACGAGAATGATTTACAATTAAGAGCTTTTAGCGACAGCGATTGGGCAAAATGTGATCTAAGTAGAAGATCGGTAACAGGGTACTGTGTAATTCTTGGACAAGATATGATATGTTGGAAATCAAAGAAGCAGTCAACCGTGGCCAGAAGTTCTACCGAAGCTGAATATCGGGCTATGGGATCACTGGCCTGTGAGCTAACATGGCTGTCGAATTTATTGAAGTCCTTTGGGCTCGATACTAAACGACCAATCCCGATGTTTTGCGACAATCAATCTGCAATCCAAATATCCCATAACCCAATCCTACACGAGAGAACAAAACATTTTCAACTTGATTGGCACTACATAAGAGAGAAGGTTGCTGACCAATCCATCGTCATTACGTATATAAAATCCAAGGAGCAATTGGCTGACATCTTCACAAAAGGACTCAACGCACAACATCACTCATATTTGCTAGGCAAGATGAACATGTTCGATATTCATGCACATCTTGAGGAGGGGTGTAAAAAGGATATCAATGAATAGCCTCTACAGATTTCCCATTCTATGTTTCAGACAGCTTCTAAGCTCAAAGGGGACAGCCTGCATCTCTGAAGGAGGTCACACATTAATGACTTTCACGGTTATAGAATAGATACGTTAGGATTGTATTTCCTCTTATATATATGCCTGAACTGAGGCTGTAAGATAAAAAGATTGAATTTTACGTTCTGATTCATATGAAATACACACAAGAATTCTTTCTCTGCTTCTGTTAATTACATACAACTTATTCAAAACTCTCAACATTTTGTAACCTTTTTCAGAAGGTTTTTGTAGTAGCTGATTATGAATCAATTTTTTTCACAGGTAATACCACCTGGTATGGAGTTTCATCACATAAATCCACATGATGGAGATATGAAATTAGAAGGTGAAGCAAATGAAGATGGCAAGTCTTCAAATCCACCTATTTGGACAAAGGTTTTGTTTGAATATGGACATTCTTTAGCTTTTATTCCACCATCATTTGTATAAATTTTTGTTTAGATCATTTTGTTATACACATGATAATTTTGAATGTGTAGATAATGCGATTCTTTCCAAATCCAACAAAACCTATGATTCTTACCCTTGCAAGATGTGACGATCATTCAATAAGCTCGTATTGAATGATCGATTCATGATCGTCACACTACAACATTAGCATAGCATTTAATAATGTTATTTGTTTATCTCTGTATTTTGCAGATCTTAATAATGGGTAATAGTGAAAATATTGATGAAATGTCGGGAACGAATGCTTCTGTTCTACTTACAATTCTTAAGTTGATTGATAAGCATAATCTGTACGGTCAAGTGGCATATCCTAAACATCACAAGCAAGCTGATGTCCCTAAGGTGCCTTCATATTATTCTTTCCAGATACTAAGTTATTGATTTATATAGCTTTTAGTGAATACTTTTTATTGGATAACTGATACATGTATCTGGGAAAATGCTTCATTTATCGAGTTTAATAGTTTCTTGGATAATATTTGGTTATATGTTGTTGATGAGACCTTATAGTCTTGCTGCTTCTTCGTGTCTCTTCTGATATCAAAGTGGGAATTTAATATCTTTAATTTGGTTGATTCATGAATATTATTACTGATAAAGTGTATTTTTTGGGCTTACTCTTATTGAACTCGATGAATGTAAATGTAATTTCTTCCTAATTCTTAGCAACTAACTAATTCTGACCGCAGCCCTCGTCCCTAGTTATTGTTGTCTCTTTATGACAAATCTGACATTCAACTGTTAGTGTCCTAACCATCATTTATTTCTCTTAAAGAATAGGTTTTGGTATACATGAAAATGAATGTGGAATATGCTGAAAACAAGAATGAACATTCCCCCTTTGATTTATTATTCGGCACGTAGTTAGGTTAGGTTAGGTGTCCCACTTTATTATCTAGTCTCTTTGTACAGCACATCTATACTCACTATGATTGGTTCACACATCTTTAGGGACACGTCTAGAGTAGACAACTGAAAGATACATGTGTGCACACAAACTATTGCAAAATGCTTCATATTATATGTAATAGCAACTGTTTTTATTTTGCTCGTGGGAAATTTTCTTCTATAGAAGAATTCAAAGGGAAGAGCATTTACGGTTAACCTAACAAGACAGGTTGATTAAAGAAACAAAGCAGGGGAATGGTTCAACTGTAGTATATGATTTCAAATCAAGTGAAGCCGCTTGGCGTGTGGGTGGGCCTGACAGCTCTATAAATGTAGTTGGTTGGTGCAGTTTTCATTACCCTCATTGTTTTAAGTTTTCCCATTAGTAGTTGTGGGTTTGGCAGTTAGAAAGGTTCAATCTTTTTAGAGAGGGAGCTCTGTTTTTTCTTCTTATTCTTCAGAAGAAGATGAGTAGAAGCAGAGATGAACGTGGGTCTGATTTGAGAAGAAAGAAAATGGAGAAAAATCAAGAGGAATTCTGCTGCAGCAACAAGGGGAGTAATTTGAAGAAGAAGAAAGGGGGAAAATCAAAATACCCGCTTTTATCTTTCAATGAACTCCCTGATTATATGAAGGATAATGAGTTTATATTGAAGTATTACAGAGCTGAATGGCCGATCAAAAAAGCACTTGTCAGCTTATTCAGATGGCATAATGAAACACTCAACGTTTGGACGTTAGTAAATTTGGGTTCTTTTTTAACCTAATTTCATCAGTTCTTACAATTCACTTTTTCTTGCAGCCATTTGTTGGGGTTTTTCGTTTTTGTCTGTTTGACTATTGCCCATCTCGTCAATGTTCCTCAGATGGCAGATTTCATCACAATCATTACTGGGTAAACTTTCATCCTTCACATCTAAACATTTCGCTTCGAATCTAAACATGTTCTGTTTTCTTGCGCAGGCAATTCCCATCAAGTTCAGAATCTAACATCTCTAAAGATTTTTCTCTGGTTAGCTTACTTTTCATCAGAATTATATGTTTCTTTGAAGAATACAATACCCTTTTGATTAATTACTTAATGTAAACAGGAACAACTGAAATTGAAGCAAGAACAAAGCTTGAAAATGGACATAAACTCCTTACCTGAACCAACATCTTGGCCTTTTTACATCTTCCTTGCTGGTTCAATGTTCTGTCTCTTTACAAGCAGCATTTGTCATCTTCTTTGTTGCCATTCTCAGAAGCTAAATCTTCAGCTTCTTCAATTTGATTACATGGGAATCACAGTCATGATAATAACCTCATTCTTTCCTCCCATATACTACATTTTTCAATGCACTCCTCATTGGCAGTTCACTTATCTTACTATCATCACAGTTTTAGGGATATTCACAATCATCACATTGCTTTCACCATGTTTCTCGACAGGCAAGTATCGTTGGTTTCGTGCTTTACTCTTTGTATCGATGGGATTGTTCGGATTAATACCTGGATTTCATGCACTTGTACTAAAATGGGATGATCCTTATAGAAACATTACTTTGGTTTATGAATCTGTGATGGCTATTTCGTACTTAACCGGTGCTATGTTCTATGTTTGTCGTATACCGGAGAGATGGAAGCCGGGGTGGTTCGATCTCACTGGACATAGTCATCAAATCTTTCATGTGTTTGTTGTTATTGGAGCTTTGGCTCACTATGGAGCTGCAGAGGTTTTCTTGAGGTATACAAGTAGACTTTCATGTCAAATTTAAGACATTTGTTAATCCCACATATTCTATTTGTTTCACACTATCTATTTATAATTGTATATTACACAAGTGTTCTACAATGATATGTAATAGAAAAAATGACGTTTTTAGTTCTTAAAATTTCATAATTTCAACAAATTTGATTCTTATAATCCTAATGTGTTTGTTTGGTATAGTTTTTTAAAATTGTAGTGTGATGTGATATGATAATCGTGAATTTTTAAATATGTTTGGTAAAATTGTGATATTATAATCGTGATTTACGTAAAAATATTAATATACCCTTATATATATATAATAACAATAATTATTATTATATTCTAATTAATAGAATTAAGGGTAAATTAATCTTTTTCAAAATTACAATGAGGTTACCGTTGGTTTTAACAGGTGTGATGATATCGTGATTTTTTAACGATTATCACATCGCAATTAAGTTTGTGTTTTGTATAACATAAGAAAATCACGATCTGGAACTTCACCGAAGTTTTAATTTGAGTACCAAACAAACCCAATGATATATTTAGTCTTAAAACTTTAAAGTTTTATCAAATTTTGAATTTCAAGTTTGCAATATTAGACAAATCAGACTCTCACATTGGTAAAATATGTTAAATTTAGTTGATGATCTTAATTGTCATAATCATTAAACTTTGAGAACCAAAATTATCAAAAACACAAAATTATGGGTATCAATTTTGTGTGTCGTCTATGTAATACGCTTAATATACTTACCCAAAATATAATTTAATATGTTAATGACTAAATTGTGGCATAATTATCACAAACGAAGTTTTGTATGCTAAAAAACCAAGTATTTTGATTATAAATTTTTAATATGTAAATATTTAGAATTCCAATTTTCGGTATATTATCCCANCAAATTACCTCGTTGTTGCATTAGACGATGAAATAGCCGATTTTTGTAAATCGAATAACGTTCCCGTGTACCAAAGAGATCCAGATGATGCTGTTGATTCTATAGGTAAAACAGGAGGTAATCATGCTGTTTCAGCTCTCAAATTCAGGATTTTGAGAGAGTTTCTTCAGTTGGGGTATGCTGTTCTTCTCTCGGATGTCGATATCGTATATCTACAAAATCCCTTTAATCATTTATATCGAGATTGCGATGTGGAATCGATGTCCGATGGTCATAGCAATGCGACTGCATATGGATTCAATGATGTGTTTGATGAACCTGCAATGGGTTGGGCTAGATATGCACATACAATGAGAATATGGGTATATAATTCTGGTTTCTTCTATATACGTCCTACCGTACCTTCGATTGAGCTTCTGGATCGGATTGCAGGTCGGTTAGCACGTGAGGATGCTTGGGATCAAGCTGTTTTTAATGAAGAGCTATTTTACCCTTGTCATCCTGGTTATATTGGACTTCATGCTTCAAGGAGAACCATGGATATGTATCTTTTTATGAACAGCAAGGTTCTTTTCAAGACAGTGAGAAAAGATGCAAATTTGAAGAAAGTGAAGTCAGTAATTGTGCATCTGAATTATCATCCTGATAAATTTCCAAGAATGAAGGCTGTGGTCGAGTTTTACGTCGATGGTAACCAAAATGCTCTTGATCCATTTCCAGACGGCTCCAACTGAACCAAACCTAAACCGAGCAAGTGTTGCAGTTTCGAACTTGATTTATTTCTGCTACATAAATCTAAAGATTATTGCACCAAACCAATTAGAAAGTTTACTCTCAAAACTTGATGCTGATGTACTTTTTGTTCTGTAGGCTTCTCCTTTCTAGACGATGAATTCTCATAATACAGGAGCTTCATCTCTGTTTTATGAATAGGACTGATAGATCCTCGTGAATCGGTTTATCGAGGGTTGTTTCATGCATTAAGACTATGACAAGGGCAGGAGTTTATTGCAATGATTTGTAACAAAAAATTGAGTATTATGCACAATATAACACCTATGAGGCAATGAGCTATAACTACTGTGTAGCATCAAGAACTTACTGTTGCCTGACCTCAAAAGGAAGCTGCGTTAATGGTTTCTACGAGACGCTATATGCACTGGTGAAAGAATGTATAGCTCTTTTGACATTAGATTCAAACATTTTTGGATTATCTCTCAGAACAGAAGCAGCATCATGATTGAGAGGATCCTCATAGTTTGGCTCCTAATCATTTATATTAAGAATCAGCAAGAGAATAATCATTGGTAAACAAAAAAATATGTATAAGCACCGTGAAGAGATGATACAATCCATATATGATAGTGTTTATATTGAGCACAGGCTTCCAGTCTTCACGAATAATGTTTAAACACACATTGCCTTCTAAGTCAATATTCGGATGGTACACCTTCAAACGAGACATTAATTCATATGTTTACGGAACAAGTTCGGTGACATATATTCAGTTAAACGCAACGTAAGCTACCTTTGTTTTGCATTTAACTTTTGGCGGTTCGTGAGGATAGATGGGAGAAATTTGAAAATGGAATATAAATTTTCCACCCATGAGCAGAAATCAATAAATATAAGTTAGAACAAGAACCAATAGAAAATTCATCAAATGAAGAATCTTACGTATAATATCCATCGTCGGGTTGGACAGTTATTTCAAAGTTCATGAGATCATCCTTGCCATTAGGTAATGATATACCACATGTTTTTGGCATGTTCAGTTCACTTATATCTTTATCATCCAAAATGAACTAACTAATGAAAGTTCGAATAAAAAACAAAGCTTCGAGCGATGCGATTTTCCACAGCATGTTCTAAAAAACCAATCATGGAAACATAGCCCTACCCGATAATGTGAAAACAGGTCAAAGAGAATGCAAATAGAGATTTCCAGTAATTCATAAAACCGATAAGTATGCAAAGGGAAAACTTGTTATCTTTACTCAATACTCAACCTATCAATGTGGAACTTGAAGATGCGCCACAACGGGGAAGGAGAAATCAACAATTTTTGGTTAGAGATGTTTATCGGGATATGTTTAGCTCTCAACAAAATGTGACAACTTCTCCACTAGTATGGTGGAAGGATTGGTGGCAAAAAAAATCAAAATATTTACATGGTTACTGTTGCAGGAAAAACTTCCGACTACAAAACTTCTAACAGACAAATGCATTATTATGAGTTCCAATGCATGCCCCATGTGCCATAGATTTGAAGAGACATGTGAACATCTATTTTGGAGTTGTCAAGTTGCAGCCAAAATGTGGGAAAATTTCCAGTAATGGTGGGAAAGAAGTCGTACAACAGATATTTCATCGACATGGATTGAGGTGCTTCAGGCGGTGCAAAGGAAACCATCCAAATCAGTTTACAAGAGGGCGATGAAATTCTCTATGGCAACGCTTATATGGAAAATGTGGCATAATCGAAATAATCGGATTTTCAGTGGATCGGTCTTTTCAATCTCCCAAAGCTTCTTGAGACTGCAAATGTATATTTTTGATGTTCTTAAGCATAGAGGTAGATCTCCTAGTCTGAATTTGTACGAGTGGTTACAAGCCCCGGGTGAAGCATTAACAAATGCTCTTTCAGGGTAGTAAACTAACGTTACTGTATCCCCAATAATCCTGGGGAAGGAATAACTCTTTGTTATTCCTTTTATATTATTGAAATTATCCGTTCAAAAAAAATAAAACCGATAAGTACACATCGATATGCACAAGTATATCGTCAATCATACGTGATATAAAAATGGACAAGTATATGATGCAATTTCCATTAAAGATACCAGTATTTGGCACATATGTTTCACATGGTTTCATACAAAATAGATAGTGCCTCGTCCTGTAAATAGGGAAGAGCCACTTGGAATCTTTTGCTCCCATTATTAGATTACTAGAAGAAAAGTCATCTACAACAATAAAAGAAGCATTTGTTAATAGATTCAGAAACCTTTGTGAAGTCTCAACTCTACAGCACTTTGCTTCTTCACTGGAGCTTTGCCATTGGCGCTTTCAGCAACCTCTTTTTCTTTGAGCAACTTAATCATTGTGACTATTCTTATGAATTACACAGAATTTTCAAACCTTCAAATGACATATATACATTAAAATCTTTAAATCAACTTGATCAACACAATACAAATGACTAAATGGTAAATAAAATTAAGGAAATCAACACTGCAAGCATTTCATAAGAATTACTAGCCATTAGGTCAAACAAAAAAGGAATAGTACTGCACATCAATATTGCTTCTCAAATCCAGATTATAATCAATAATGAATAAGCATGAACACTAAAATTAGCGTGCAGGTGCTCGAATTAAATCCCCGGCCAAGTGATCAATTCATCGCACCAAAATATCAATAAGAAAGTCAATGACAAAGACAATACAACAAAATTATTGCCCAAACACCAAACAACAACTCAAAATTACATGAAAATCGACAATAACACCAAATAAAAGAATCCAATTCCAAAAATCTAATCATTTCCACAAGGAACTTCCATATTTCATCAAAAACAAAAAAGATAGCCCCAATACACGCAACAATTCTTTAAATTCGTACATATAGAAAAAAATATAACCCGAAGCATATGAAACAGTACCTCTTCAAAGGAATTAGAGATTCAAGAAAAAATCTGAAAACCGTGTCCTAATGATTCTGTTTTTTTTCGTGATAAAAAAAAATGATTCTGTTTTATTTAGTTTATTAAGATTTGAATTTAAATATATTTATTTATATCTTAATTAATATCATTGTGATGAGAACTCTAGGACCGGGTACCTTGTGATGGGTAAAGCCCAGCAATGATGAGACCAATTCAAATGGCGAAAATGAATCCTTATAGCCCATTCCACACCTCCAATAAAGAGCGGCCCGATGTTCCACTGTGGACCGAAGATGACCTTAGCGAAATAAAGTGTTTTCTGCCAGTTGGCACTTGGGTTCGGTCCGAGCAGTTACAACTCACGTTTACCACCCTTCGGGCCTCCCCACATTTACCACGCTTCGGGCCCGATCACGTTTACCATGCTTCGGTCCCAGCCTCGTTTTACATCCCGCGATAACAACCTCTAACAAACCTGTCAGAGGCGGTTACGGAGCGTGATTTACACTCACTAAAAACTCTATAAATACAGGGCCAGACGACGGAGATAACATGACCCTTTGGACGCGGAAGAATAGGCTGTTACTCTGTCGGATTCTTATCGCTTTCTTTACCTCGTCATTTTCATTAGCCTTTCTTGTATAAACTTTGAGATATTTCATTAGTGAGCAGGCTAAGAGCATAATCAACTCTTAGTCGAGTGGTTTTCACCCCAGTTCTTGGGGTTTCCACTATATATAGCCGTGCACTACTTTGTTTTTAGCTTTTGATCGTCTTTCACACTTAAAAGAAATCAGAACCGAGTTCATTTGTTGAACGAACCGGACGACTGTTGGTACCCCCTAAAAATGGACCATAACAGTTTGGCGCCGTCCGTGGGGACGATTCTCTAATCCCATTTAAGTTTTCTACCAGGGATAGGATAATCAAAGGCATGGCGACTAGAACTCCGACGAATGATAGTGACGTGCTTCCCGACAGTCTTCCAGCACCAACATTCCCTTTACAGGATTTGGAAGCTGTCGTAAGGAAGGTGGTACTGGAAATTACGACGGAGAAAAGTGGAACAGAACCACCGGCTGTATCCAGCCCTGTTCCCAGAAGTCGAGGATACGAGAGTGATCCTGACGAGCGTAGTACTGATGATGAAGAAATCATCAGGCGTGGCGTCACAATGAGGAGGCCTAGATATTGATCTACTCCTCCCCCTCCAGCCAGAGCTCTAACTCCCGCTCCTGGAAATGACCAAGAGCAGATGCAGCGACGAATAGATGAGCTCACCAGGGAGTTAGAGAATATGCGTGCATTGAAGGATTGCGAACCGAATCTGGGACGCAATCCTGGTTTATTTAACAGGGCCATGGAGGCTCCTATCAGGTGGAGTAAGGATGACGATTGGTGGCATAATTTACATGCTGTCCAAGCGTCATCCCAGCAATCTGAAGGCGTATCAGCCGCCTTGGGAGATTTGATGCTCCCCTTTTCTGAGGAAATCTGGGCAGCAGTCCCAGATCGACATTATCGCAACCCCGAGGGGTTGCCAACATTTCATGGCGATGGTGATCCGATCGATCATGTCGCTGATTTCGAGTTACATATGGGAACGGTTCGGGCCTCTGATTCATTAAAGTGCCGCATCTTCGCGGCAGGATTACGAGGCGATGCCCGAACATGGTTCAAAAATCTGCCGGCCCGATCCATACAATCATATGGCGGGTTTATTTTGGCTTTCTCAGAGCAATTCGCTCCAAATATAGGACCGCCTCGAAGCAGGCATGAACTATATCAGCTAAAATATATCCCGGCGAAAATGAGTCTTCGGTCCTTTATGGAGAAATTCAACAGGACCGCCCGGAGCATCAAACTCGAGCTCCGGGATAAAATCGATATTGTACAGCAGGTCTTAGGACCGTGCGGCCTTTCGGCCAGTTTGGTGAAGAGCCCACCATCTACCTTGGGAAAACTGCTTCAGAAAATCAACAAGTATATTAAGGTAGATGAAGCGCTGGGGCTTGGTTATCGGAAGCCTAGCGGGAATTATTAGCCCGCAGGTGATCATAGGGTTTCATACCCGAAGAAACAATCGCGAGAAGTAGCGGCTGTGAATGAAAAAGACGTCCCCCCGAAGCAGGAGGACAATCGGGTGTATTGCGAGCTCCATCATAATCGCGATCACCCAACCTTGAAGTGCCCGCTGTTGAAAGAGACAGTAGAGGCAATGGGTAAAGAAAAGCCCGACCGGAATGGTCAGAAGGGCAAGCGAGCGGAATCCCCCCGAAGGGGCCATCAAGGTGACGCTCGTCACAGGCCGAGGGGAAGAGATAATCGGGGACAACCCCGAAACTATAATGATCGGACGGAGGACCGAAGTTCTCCTCCGCCAGAGCAGGAAAGAGGCCAACACGGTCGTGAGAACCGTGGTCAGGGCCGAAGAAGAAGATGGCGGGGCCGTGGCGGCAGAGCCCTGCAGAATGAGGGTGGGAGACAGGAGCAGGCTGCTCCCCCACCTGCTGAAACTGGTGCACAACCTCCTCGAAATGAGGTGGCACCGAGAGAAGTGGCCGGAGATATTTATGATATCTCCGGTGGATTAAGAATAAATGAATCGGTCCGGGACCGAAAGAGAATGGCGTGCGGAGACTCTGCTGAGAGTTTCGAATCTGTGGCGCTGGTAAAATATGATCCTATGGATCGATCCTCCTTCTTCAGAGAGGACATCACTTTTACCCCGGCTGATCGTGAAGGTGATCTAGTCTAAAAATATTTTGGGTGTTTATTTTTAGATCAGTCAATTTAAAAATTACTCGAAATAAAATTGTTGTGAGGACACGAGCGATATATGAGGTTGCGCCCACAATGTGTGGGCTTACGTCCTCGGGAGAGCAAAGCTCTACCTTGGTTTCTACTATAATAATCAAGCGGTACAAATACAATGAGATGATAATGACGATACGGGCGAAAACGGCTCGAAAAACGATCAAATCTGCAGTCGCGTTCCACTGGGCGCGAGTGAACAGTGTCAGTTACGTTCCAATGGACGCGAGTGAACAGTACAGGCAGGCAGGTTTGCCTTCGCGTTGGATTGGTCGCGACTAGCACGATTGGGCGCGACTTGGAGCAATTCGTCGCGGCTAGGCGCGGTTGGGCGCGGCTCTGGGCAAATGGTCGCGGCTAGGCGCGGTTGGGCGCGACTGGGTGCGTTTGGACGCGAGTCGGAGGTCAAGTTCTGCCTTGGGAAGCATGATAAAAATCCGAATCCCGTCCAAGTGCACCGGACCTTGTATTTATAGAGAAANGGATCGATATAAGCAGTACAAACGATATATCGATCGATACCAAATTTTATTTTATTTTTTATTTTTTAAAAAATAATATTTAATTAATTTTTTAAAATCATATCTAAAAAAAACTTCAAATCGATCCAAATATTCAATATTTGACGGTACAAAAAAAATATCCATCAGATCCAATATTTGACGTAAGAATTGGTTTACCGCGAAAAACATTGTTTGTAATAGCGAAACATGGATGGTCTAAACTCTAAACTAAACAGAGAAAGGTTTAGCAACAAGACAAAGAGGAACCTTCTTTTGCATTACCAAACCTATTTGTTCCTCCATATCAACATCTTCTGCCGCAATCCCATCCGGAAGCTCCCAATCATACCGGAAAATTAGATTAGCTACTGCCAACTACACTAATTGCACAACAAAGTTGATTCCTGGGCAGCTCCTTCTTCCAGTTCCGAACGGTAGATACCCGAAATGTTGTCCTTTGTAATCGATCTTATTATCTGCAAATCTCTCTGGCCAGAACTTCTCTGGGTTTTCCCAATACTCTGGGTCAAGTGAAAGCGCCGTCGCGTTGATGATCACCCTCGTTTTCTCCGGAATTACGAAATCCTCGCCGATATTACAAGTCTCGGTTGTTTCTCTAGGGAGCAATAATGGCCCCGGTGGATGAAGTCTGTGTTGGAGGATAAAACCCTCGCTGAAGAGAATCTCTGATTCTTTTATTCACAGATTTGAGAGCCAACAGATAAGTGCTCCTTGATTTCTTTAATTCGTCGTATTTTGCTTGTTATGAACACTGCTTCTTTTACGAGGAAACCGGAGTAAACCCGGAGAAAAACCTCGGGATCGATATCTCGATCCAATCCACTATATTCTGTTTTGCCGTTACAAGAATCAGAACAGATTACATATTTTGATATGAACTCTGATCTTGATCCTCTTGTTGCCTGTTGTGTGCCTTTGTTTCCTGCTTTGCTGCTTCAAGGCTCTTTCGATCAGTGCGTTTGTCACCCACAATACCGGTTGATGTCTCGNTTATTTATTTCCAGCTTTTGATCGTCTTCCACATCTAAAACAAATCAGAACCGAGTTCGTTTGTCGAACGAACCGGACGACTGTTGGTACCCCTAAAAAGGGACCATAACAGTTTGGCGCCGTCCGTGGGGACGATTCTCTAATCCCATTTGAGTTTTCTACCAGGGATAGGATAATCAAAGGCATGGCAACTGGAACTCCAACAAATAATAGTGACGTGCTTCCCGACAGTCTCCCAGCACCAACATTCACTTTACAGGATGTGGAAGCTGTCGTAAGGAAGGTGGTACTGGAAATTACGTCGGAGAGAAGTGGAACAGAACCACCGGCTGTTTCAAGCCCTGTTACCAAAAACAGAGGATATGAGAGTGATTCTGACGAACGCAGCACTGATGAAGAGGAAATCATCAGGCGTGGCGTCACAACGAGGAGGCCTAGATATCGATCTATTCCCCCCCCTCCGGCCAGAGCTCTAACTCCCGCTCTTGGAAATGACCAGGAGCAGATGCAGCGACGAATAGATGAGCTCACCAGGGAGTTGGAGAACATGCATGCATTGAAGGATTGCGAACCGAATCTGGGAAGCAATCCTGGTTTATTTAACAGGGCCATGGAGGCTCCTATCAGGCGAAGTAAGGATGACGATTGGTGGCATAATTTACATGCAGTTCAAACGTCATCCCAGCAATCTGAAGGCGTATCAGCCGCCTTGGGAGATTTGATGCTCCCCTTTTCTAAGGAAATCTGGGCGGCAGTCCCAGATCAGCATTATCGCAACCCCGAGGGGTTGCCGACATTTCGTGGCAATGGTGATCCGATCGATCATGTCGCTGATTTCGAGTTACGTATGGGAACGGTTCGGGCCTCTGATTCATTAAAGTGCCGTATCTTCGAGGCAGGATTACAAGGCGATGCCCGAATATGGTTCAAAAATCTGCCGGCCCGATCCATACAGTCGTATGGCGGGTTTATTTTGGCTTTCTCAGAGCAATTTGCTCCAAATGTAGGACCGCCTCGAAGCAGACAGGAATTATATCAGCTAAAATATATCACGGCGAAAATGAGTCTTCGATCCTTTATGGAGAAATTCAACAGGACCGCCCGGGGCATCAAACTCGAGCTCCGGGATAAAATAGATATTCTACAGCAAGTCTTAGGACTGTGCGGCCTTTCGGCCAGTTTGGTGAAGAGCCCACCATCTACCTTGGGAAAACTTCTTCAGAAAATTAACAAGTATATTAAGGTAGATGAAGCGCTGAGGCTTGGTTATCGGAAGCCTAGCGGGAATTCTGAGCCCGCAGGTGATCATTGGGTTTCCTACCCTAAGAAACAGTCGCGAGAAGTAGCGGCTGTGAGTGAAAAAGACGTCCCCCCGAAGCAGGAGGACAATCGGGTGTATTGCGAGCTGCATCATAATCGCGATTACCCGACCTTGAAGTGCCCGCTTTTGAAAGAGACAGTAGAGGCAATGAGTAAAGAGAAGCCCGACCGGAATGGTCAGAAGGGCAAGCGAGCGGAATCCCCCCCGAAGGGGCCATCAATGTGACGATCGTCACAAGCCGCGGGGAAGAGATAATCGGGGACAACCCCGAAACTACAACGATCGGACGGAGGACCGAATGTCTCCTCCGCGAGAGCAAGAAAGAGGCCAACACGATCGTGAGAACTGTGGTCAGGGCCGAAGAAGAAGATGGCGGGGCCGTGGCGGCAGAGCCCTGCAGAATGAGGGTGGGAGACAGGAGCAGGTGGCTCCCCCACCTGCTGAAACTGGTGCCCAACCTCCTCGAAATGAGGCGGCACCCAGAGAAGTGGCCGGAGATATTTATGTTATCTCCGGTGGATTAAGAATAAATGAATCGGTCCGGGACCGAAAGAGAACTGCGCGCGGAGACTCTGCTGAGAGCTCCGAATCTGTGGCGGTGGTAAAGTATGATCCCATGGAACGGTCCTCCTTCTTCAGAGAGGACATTACTTTCACCCCCGCTGATCGGGAAGGGATCATGGATCCATGTGACGATCCCCTCACCATTACTAGGATCATCGGAAATCGACATGTCCACAGAATTTTAGTGGATACTGGGGCTTCGTGCAATCTGTTGAAGCGCGAGGTCGCTGAAATGTTGGGAGCTGCTGCTCACGATCTCCCGATCGCCAACATAACTCTTTGGTCATTCGACCAGAGGAGCGTTATTCCGTGCGGAAAGATGTTGTTTCCCGTTACCCTTGGAGAACCATCCAAGGACCGTTCTGAGGACTTGGAATTCATTATCGTTGAAGTCGACTTGGCTTACAACGCTATTATCGGACGGACAAGCCTGAGTAAGTTTGAGGCGGTCCCTTCTACTTATCACATGATGCTCAAGTTCCCCTCCATTCATGGAGTTATTTCTGTTAAGGGGGATCAGAAGGTAGCTAGACAATGCTACATGAGCTCGTGCCGAACATTGGCACCGATTAAGAGGGCCCGGGTGGATTTGCTGGAAGAGCTGCTGCACCCGAGGCAAGCAATGGAACCCGTAGGGTTCAAATTGATTAATCGGTTGAGGATGACTCAACCAAGACAACTGGCATCGGGGCTCATCTATCCCCTGACTTTGAAAAAGAGATGATCTACCTGCTGAGAAGCCACGTGGATATATTTGCTTGGACCCCGGATGATGTTCCGGGGATCGACCAATCCGATAGTGAACATCGGATCAATACTGAGCCTGGAACGAAGTCTGTTAGGCAGAAAAGGAGACGCTATTCTCCTGAGAAGATCGAGATCATCCGAGCTGAAGTGAATAAGCTGCTACGGTCGGGATTTATCAGAGAAATCCACTATACTGAATGGGTTGCAAACCCAGTGGTGGTTTCCAAACCGGACGGGAAATGGCGAATGTGCATCGATTTTACCGATGTGAACAAAAGCTGTGAGTCAGACCCTTTCCCTTTGCCGCACATCGACCGACTGGTGGATGCTGTTTCTGGTAGCACCATGATGAGTACCATGGATGCTTATTCTGGGTATCACCAGATCTTCTTGGCTGAGGAAGATCAGAAGAAATCATCATTCATGACCGAAGATAGGGTTTTCTGTTATGTGGTTATGCCATTCGGTCTCAAAAATGCTGGAGCAACATACCAAAGGTTGGTCAACAAAATCTTTAGNATCGTTCATGATCGAAGATGGGGTTTTCTGTTATGTGGTTATGCCCTTCGGTCTCAAAAATGCTGGAGCAACGTACCAAAGGTTGGTCAACCGAATCTTTAGAGAGTTGATTGGCCATATGATGGAAGTGTATGTTGACGATATGATTGTAAAATCTATGAATGATGAAGACCATCTTTCTTATTTGTCTCGTTGTTTCGAAGTATGCCGAAAATATAAGCTCAAACTAAATCCAAACAAGTGCTGCTTTAGGATCCGAAGCGGAAAATTCTTAGGATATTATGTTTCAGAGAAAGGCATTGAGGTTAACCCTGAGAAGGTGCAAGCTATTATTGATATGCAACCTCCGAGAAACAAAAGAGAATTTCAAAGGCTTACTGGCCGACTAGCCGCGCTGAGCAGGTTTATTTTGAAATCCACAGACCGGGCCTTACCTTTTTTCAGAGTGCTAAAAAAAGCAAGCCATATGGATTGGACCGAAGAATGCGATCGGGCCTTCTCTGAGCTGAAGACTTATTTAAGCACTCCCCCGTTAATGGTAAGTCCAACTTGTGATGAACCTTTGGGGTTATATCTTGCGGTGTCCAAAGTTGCCGTCAGCGCAGCTCTGGTAACCATACGAGATGGTATTCATAGACCTGTCTATTATGTCAGTCATTCTCTAGTATCTGCTGAAACCAGGTATTCCACCTTGGAGAAATTCATGCTAGCTTTAAAGAAAGCTGTATCCAAGTTGAAGCATTATTTCGAAGGCCGAACGGTCTATGTTTATACGGATCAGCCTCTGAAAATACTCCTTAAACAGAAGGATTTGAATGAGAGATTGGAAAAATGGGCTATCAAACTCAGCGCTATGTATCTAGAATTCCTGCCCCGGAGGGCGATCAAAGCTCAGGTCCTAGCCGATTTTGTGGTTGAAATGACCCGATCGGCCATTTATCTCAACCAGGAAGATGATCGATGGACGATCCACGTAGATGGATCAACCTTCTGGGGAAGAGGAGCGGGCATTACCCTGACAACGGTATAAGGTGATCTTATTCATTCCGCAGTCAAGTTTTCCTTTGCTGGAACAAATAATGTGGTGGAATATGAGGCAGTATTGTCAGGAATGACCTTGGCTCGAAAAATGGGGGTTAGCAGAGTGCGAATGTTCTCAGACTCGAAGCTAGTAGTGGAACAATTCGCATGGAGATTTGAGACTCACGATCCGATGATGAGGTTGTATTGCGTTAAAGTTCTGGAGTTATCCAAGAAGTTCAGTGAGTTCTCTCTGGACCATGTGCCACGAGAACAAAACAAGGTTGCCGATGCACTCGCCAGATTGGCTTCGGGCATACCCGACATAGAGCCGAGCACTATTTCGGTCCACGTTCAGGACCGACCTTCGNTGTCAGTTCCACTCAAACGTGCATCATGTACCGAGAGCTAGTATGAAACCTTTACCGAAAACATGTCCTTTCGATATGTGGGGCATCGATATTTTAGGACCATTTCCGAAGGCACCTAGCCAAAAGAAGTTCTGCATCGTGGCTGTGGAGCATTTCTCTAAGTGGATAGAGGTTGAAGCTGTATCGCGAGTTCGGGAACAGGAAGTTATCAGTTTCCTTTGGAGGTACATCGTGTGTCGATTCGGAATTCCCAGGATTTTTGTATCAGATAACGGAACGCAATTTTCCGGAAGGAGGGTTAATGAATGGTGCGAGAGTTATGGAATTGAACAGTGGTTTACCTCCGTGGCACACCCAGAAACAAACAGGCTTACAGAGGTTATCAACCGTACTATCCTACAACAGCTGAAAACACGAATAGATTAATCCAAAGGCTCTTGGGTGGATGAATTGCATAATGTGATGTGGGCATATCGGACATCACCGAGGTCCACTACCTGATTCAGCCCCTTTTCTTTAGTATATGGCTCTGAGGCCGTGTTTCCGGTAGAAGTGACTATTCTATCAGAAAGAGTTATCGCTTATGACGACGTGTTGAACGAGGATATGAGAAAGTTGGACCTTCACTGTATTGATATATCCGTGATAGAGCCGCAATACGAATGGAGGTATGTAAAAGGCGGATGGCTAAGAAGCACGACAAAGGCGTTCGACCTATGTTGTTAAAAGTGGGAGACTTGATTCTTAAGAAAGTGGAAGTCTCGAAACATGTTGGCAAGTTGGATCGAAAGTGGGAAGGACCGTACAGAGTAACGGTCGTAGTAAAGGAAGGAACGTACAAAATCGCAAATATGAGCAGGGATGAGCTGCCACGGACTTGACATATTTCCAATTTGCGCAAGTATTATGTATAGACGTGACTCATCGATCTTTTTGAAAATAAAGATTTCCCCTCTTTTTTGTGGTCATATTCTAATTTTTTAGGTATCTTTTTTGACGACATGAATTCAATCGACTAGGGGACTGGTAAGGTAGGAGTAGGTCCATTGCGTTTTAGTACGAAAGAGGATAGAATAAATTAAATAAGTTAGATTAGAAGTGCAATGTACCACTTGTCTTATAGTCGATCATTTTCAAACTCGTAAAATTAGATACTGTGTCACAATATTTTGAACGTGATGAGTCTTCCTGTCCGTTGCAGAACCGTCTATACATAATGACTGTTGGAATATGTTAAGAGGCCTGTTTGTTGTGATGTATATTTCCGTGGCAAATCAGGGTGCAAGTATATACCTGACTCCTCCATGACACGCCGACGAGGGTCGCGCCCTCGCCGGAGGCTGGTCCATTTCCTCATGGCACCGTCTTATGGACGGGCNAGGAACGTACAAAATCGCAAATATGAGCGGGGAGGAGCTGCCATGGACTTGGCATATTTCCAATTTGCGCAAGTATTATGTATAGATGTGACTCATCGATCTATTTAAAATAAAATTTTCCCTCTTTTTTATGGTCATATTCTAATTTTTTAAGTATCTTTTTTGACGACATGAATTCAATCGAATAGGGGACTGGTAAGGTAGGAGTAGGTCCATTGCGTTTTAGTACGAAGGAGGATGGAATAAATTAAATAAGTTAGATTAGAAACGCAATGTACCACTTGTCTTATAGTCGATCATTTTCAAACTCGTAAAATTAAATACTGTGTCAAAATATTTTGAACGTGATGAGTCTTCCTGTCCGTTGCAGAACCGTCTATACATAATGACTGTTGGAATATGTTAAGAGGCCTGTTAGTTGTGATGTATATTTCCGTGGCAAATCAGGGTGCAAGTATATACCTGATTCCTCCATGACACGCCGACGAGGGTCGCGCCCTCGCCGGAGGCTGGTCCATTTCCGCATGGCACCATCTTATGGACGGGCCGAATGACACCGTTTTATGAATGGGTCGAGAGTGCGATGGCACCGTCTTATAGACGGGCCGAATGACACCGTTTTATGAACGGGTCGAGAGTACGATGACACCGTCTTATGGACGGGCGGAATGACACCATTTTATGAATGGGTCGAGAGTGTGATGGCCCCAGGTGCATGTATATACCGGTGGCGAGAGTGTGATGGCCCCGGGTGCAAGTATATACCGGTGGCGAGAGTGTGATAGCCCCGGGTGCAAGTATATACCGGTGGCGAGTGTGTGATGGCCCCGGGTGCAAGTATATACCGGTGGCCAGTGTGTAATGGCCCCGGGCATATGTATATACCTGTGGCGAAGAAATATTGGTAAAGGTAGAGCGGTGGACTCATTTTACGTATCTACTCATTTTAAATAGGCGTTCGCCTTAGAGTTATCGCAGACTTATTCAAGCCTCGCTAAACTGGGGACTCTTACGCATTACTATTCTTATTGTATGCGTTATTATTGAGCATTCCTACTTGAGATTCAGGCAGATTCTTATTATCTCGGAAGTATATTTCTCGATTTGAGTTATTCGAAGTTATATACTCCTTGAAGAATGTTGCGATAAAATAAGTTGATAAGAAGAGAAGACGGATTATTCAGAATTATATGATTATTAAATTGCAGTGAGAAACTGAGAGGAATTCAAAATCAAATTTTATATACACATAGGGGATACAAGATGTGGGGAGCACAAAAATGAAGAAAACACATATAGAAGTTTATTTCTTCTTCTTCTTGGAGCCCAAACCTTCCCCAGGTTCGCTAGGGCGCTTTCTTACCAGCTTAATAGTCGAGGAGGGAGGATCAGTCTCTTTTTCTTTAGTGCCCGCAACGGTCAACTTCTCGGGAATAAAGCTCGCCATCTCGACCTCATGGCTTTCCGGAGCTCCTGTCACACTAGCAGGAACGTATAATGGAGGGTCACGTTGACCCATCACCTCCTCGTCTTTTAGAAGATCTCCCACGAGGGGACCCACCGGTTCCGCGAATAATGCGGCCAACCTTCGAAATGCGTCCGCCGATGGACCCTCCTCGGGTATTTTGATCTCCTCCGAATACAGCTGTTGGTGCAAGTCCTCCTCCAAATTGAATTGGATCCCCCGAGCAATCTAATTTATCATCCGCAGTCACAGGCTCGAACTTCCCGTACAGACTAGGATCAAGTCTTCCTCTCTCTTCGGGGGTAAGGGATATGCCCAAGATTCTCTGAGTCTCGACACTCCCTCTAAAGAAATACAGAGCAGACGAGGTCGCACTAGCTAGGGCCGTCAGGTTTTGGAAAGTCGGAGAGTGCACTGTATACTCCCATATTAGTTTCCGGAAGCAGTCGTTGACCTGGGATGGCAACCTAGCGGTTCGAGCCCGAAGACAGTCCACGGTGGATTGGAGGGACTCATACTTTGATTTTAATTTTTTATTCTCCTCCAAGGCCTCCCCAAGAGCCTTCTTATCAACAGCATTGGCATCTTTGCCCTTCTTTAACTTTTCTTCGGTCTCGGATTGGACTTCCCTCAGCTTGTCCTGAGTGTATTTCTCGTTTGTCTTAAGGGTATCTATGGACTGCTCGAGGGCATGCCTTTTCCCAATGTGAAATGCCGCACACTCCGTCAACTTGCTACGATGAGCTCGGTTAAGAGCTTCGATCGCTTTATTATGTTCTACCCGGAACGCTGCCATGTCTTGGGCATTCTTTTCCCGCTGATTCTGAATTAGCTTTTCTGCGGCTTTCTTCGTTTGCTCCCCGATTATATCTGGACTGTCAAGCTCCGAATGCCTAAGCATACAATATTCCTCTATCGCGGCTGCGGTGCTCATCTCCACAACCGTCCGCTCCATCTGAAAGGAAAGTAAAAACCATGGAAAAACAATATATGGGCGAAACAAAGAGCAAGTTATAAGTGTCAATGTGATTTACAAACCTCTCCATCAAGCGACGCGCTGTCGCAAATTGGCTGTAACGACCCTAATTTGGGCCTAGTTGTTTTGTTAAAACATGATAATTAAAACGGAAATGTTCGGAAGCAAATTTAAAACATAGTTCAAAACATTAAAGTACGACTGCATAATTTAGAGTGTTCTCCGAAGGACCGGACTCTATCACCGGACAACCGACGACCTCCTTCCCCGTCCCTATCATATCTCACCTGCGTCACCTACAAAATCTGTAAAGCGGTCACAATCTATTAAAGGAAACTTCACACACACTACACATTATCTTTCTTACTTCTTAGTTACATCTTACACACACACATGAACCATTTCAATTAACCGTTTTCTTATTCCCTCTTCTTTTACCCTTATCATTTCCATCATTCATTAACTTTTCTGTTGCCGAGATTAACATGCTCGGTGCATGTCCCGCCCAAGCCAACCGTTAGCTGTTGGATGACTCGACGGGCCATATGCATCCCTTCCCCGGGTGGGTACTTAGGCGCTACCCCTTTTTCCACCCGGATCCGTTTCATTTCCTCTTTGGAACTTATCGTTCCCTTCATCAGGCATGCCCTTCCTTTGGCGAATCGTGTACTAGGCACGATGCCGGGTTAGGTTGGACGGTCCATCCTTCCTCACCCCGAGTCTTATTATCATTTATCTCGTTCATTCGTATCATTTCTTCCTCCTTTATTAACCCAATCCCATTCCTTAAGTCTGAACCTTCCCTTACTATATTGTGTTCACTCCGCTTACCGTTGCTTTTGCTTGTTATAGTCTTTCCGCGCTTTCCTGCATTTCGTAATACGTTTTAGTTACTCGAATTTCGACGCTATTATCCTATTGTTAACTATGTGGTTACCGTAGACCTTACGTGTTCCGTTCCTTCTACGATCCGACGTCGAGACGCAACGAAAACACTTAAACTTAGAATTTCCTCGAAATTCACAATAATCCTATGCTGAAATATGAAATCCGCGATAATTTACTCTTGAAACCAAATCCGCGACAATTCTCTTAACTAAGCAAAATCCGCGATAATTCTCTTCATCATCAAATCCGCGATAATATTGCACTGATCACAATTTCCGCGATAATTTACACAGCCTCCACTTTCGCGACAATTTCCTCTTCACATAAAATTCGCGACAATTCGCGATAAAAAGACATGCAGGTGAAATTCGCGATAATATCCTTCTTCGCGGGAATTTTCGAATTTCCGGGTTTTAATGATGATTAACTCGTTTTTGGGCCTCCTCACCACTATTTATAGACATCCTAACTTTCTTAATTCACACTTTGACCCCTCCTTCCTTTTGCTTTTGACCCCTCTTTTATCTTTTTCATTACTTTTCCATTTTTCGTTCCCTTTTACGTTCTTTCGTTCCCGTATCTCTCATTATCTCTCGTCTAGACTTTACCACTACATTCCCTACTATTTGTAACGTCGTACCTTTTTCTCGGCTATTACATTGGCTCATCAACCGACTGAAATCGGTAAACACCGTGTGGTCATCTCGTCCACGCGGTGGCCATGACGGATTCCTGTCAAAATACGTCAAGGCCGGCCTATTGGAAACACTGTCACCCCTCGGGATCCGAATGGTGACTCCTTCTTTTATTAGTATGAGGCCGGCCTGACGCCCCATCTCGAGCCATTCCTTCACTATATGTTTCGGTATATCTCTTATGCGGAAGGCGTCGAGGATCTCGGCGGTTAACCCACTCCTTCTGATAGGTTCCGCAATCTCCAAAATGGTGAGGCCCTCCACTGGTCTTTTCCCTTTATCCGAAGGAGCTTCTTGGTTCGTTTCCCCTTCCGGACGGGTCTCTAGCTCAACCTCCTCTATCAGCGGGCCCATCGGTCCACCCCCACTTATCTCACCCACCTCCTTGTCATCTCCGACGACGTCCACTAGTGTCTCGGCGAAGTCATACATCCCTTCGTCAGGGGAGAACTCTCTAGCAGTAAGCTCTAATCGCCGAGACACAGGAATTANCAAGTAAGTGGTCGCAAGGATCTCTAATGGCGGGTAAGGCTTGTCTTTCCCCGTGGAGTATTTGGAACTAACTAAGCAAAATCCCAACCATCAGATTTCTACTGTAAATACCTCGTCATTTTGCCATTCCGACGGCAAAAACCGTGGAGTATGTGTTTAATGTAAGAATAGGAGAGTCCTTCATCGTAGCAAATAAGGTTGGGCCGACGGTGGTGACCACAAGTTTTCTCAATCACACTCATTGGCTGAAAATTCTTTTGCCGAGTACCTTGGTGGCAATTGTATCAATTGTAAATAAGGCAGTCACCATCCTTGAGACCTTAATCAATTCATGAGGTGGGGCGGAGGGTTTCCGTGATTCAATCAACGCTATGGCGTCTTTAGAGAGAATAGGGGCTGAAATTTTCTTAACCGAGCGTTGAAGACGCCGTCTTTCCGGTGGAAGAAATCTTGAACCCCCTTTATTTTCAATCCCAAACCCCCCTTAAATATCATTACGAGAAGATGAGAGGATTGTGGGATTGCAACAAAATGTCTAGCCTAATAATAATATACATTGTGTAATTATATTAAAATACCTTGTTAAATTAATTATGATACTTTTTAATTTACTTATCACATTCTAAGTTCAATTCGATCTAAATTAGCCTAAATCATGAAAGACATCTTAATGAAATTTCTCTTACTTTTTGTAGTATATCTTGATTTATCATTATCTACACCGTTTATACGATCTCACTCATTATAATATACCATAAACCTTATCAATCATTTTAATATAATATAATAATTATCAATATTATTAATTTACATATTAAATAATTTCCTAATATATCTTAATATACATTTATTTTTGACTATGCAATTTCCATCGTCGTATCGTTTCTCGTTCATCTACAACCTTTAGTTATCTATCATCTATTCCTTATTAAATATAATTATTCTTTTCTATTACTTTTAGACTAATAATATACTTTCAATATATTCAATAGTATTTATTAGAAATCTGATTCACCTAAATTTTGGGTTATGATATTGCGATTGGCAAAGAAGCAACAACTTGCGAGTGCAGGCTGCAGAACAACAACTCGTGACTCAGTAATGCGACAACTCACGACTCAGTAAATAAGCAATAAGTCGCAGGTGCAGGGACGACAACTCGCGACTGGCAAGGTGCAGAAAGGTAACACTTTGCCTTGGGATGCGCGATAAGAGTATGAACCCTTCCAAATACACTGAGACTTGTATTTATAGAGAAATCCAGCCTAATCTCACTTATTTAAGCTCAAGAACCCAATTTTACTTCGCTTAGCCCAAAACATTTAAATAACCTATAATTATAGTGTAATAAATGTCATACCGTCTTGGAGCTTCGGAAATGTATCCCTGATATTGCTCGAGGTTATTTATGTAATAATGTTAACCTCGGGGCTCGTCCGACGTGGCTATGTGGTATTTTCGGTATTTTTATATGTCTATCGCGAGGCGTTCTCGAGGGTATTCTCGTGATTCAGGCATGCTGGACCCCATATAAGGCTTCTGTAAGTGTTTTGAGATGTTTTAGGCTATTTCGGCCCAGGACGGGGCCAGGGGTATTTTCGTAATTTGCCACCAGGGAGCACATCGGCGGGGTGCAATGATGATATGTGGCTGCGTATTCACTGTTAGGAGGCAAAGAACTGATATACGAGATTTTCCGGTATTTCCTCACCGCATTTCCGACTAAACTCTCGACCGGGATGGAGTCCAGAAGTTCCGTAGCGCTGTGGCACTTATTCCGGATTAATTGGATATTTTCTAAGTAAGTTGGGCTAGTTTGACTAAGATTGGGCTTTTGGACCTTAAGTTCACTTATTGGGCCGAGTTTTTCTATAAATACAATACCCTAGGCCCCAGAAAAGGGTTCATACTCTTGGCACGCTTCCCAAAGCTCCCGGTTTCGCCACTTTTTGCCCCACTCGCGACTTTTTGATCCAAAAGTCGCGAATCCCTCATCTTCAAGGCCACACTCGCAACTTTTTGCACCAAAAGTCGCGAGAGCATGTGTTCATTGTTGTATTTGCGAGATTTCGTCGCCTGGACCTCCGATTCGCGTGTTTTCGCCTCCC